>JAAAKG020076977.1:0-16991 GCA_010014905.2 Druon quercuslanigerum | reverse complement strand
CTACTGCGTTATTATTAATAGAACATTTTTACATGGCTAAATTAACAGAAAATTAATACAGTTTTTCACATTTTATTGGTTATCGTAGGTGCAGTGGTACTAAAGACTAAAAAATAAAAAATAAAAAAAAAATTGTATTTTTTGAAGAATATGTGAGTTCCTAAGGATTTGAGGAATCAAAATTTTTTTTTGGAATTTTATTTGCATATTTGTCAATACAGGAGCTTCTCAAAGTTGAGCTTTCTACTCGAAGTGCATGATTTCGCTGTTTTTTTGCAAAATAAGGACGACAGTTCCTCGCCAGATTTGTGCACAATAACCGCCAAACATTTAATAAACGCAGAAATAAAGACGCATTGACATGCACATCACTGTTAGTTTGTACCATCATTTTGAGCCGAGATAATCATTCCCAAAGTGACCGGACTACATGAAAAAATCAGATAGTAGTGTCTCAGACCTTACACTTTCTTTTTTTTGTGTGTCTAACAAAAAACTTTCAACATGTATAACTTTGTTCCAAATTGAGTTTCGATACCTAAAACACCATTAAGAATAAATATTAGGTCTTGTCTTCAATATCAGGGGTCATTACAGTTGGACCATTTCGGAAAAACAGCGTCGACAATCTGTAACCGCTCCAAGTTACAATTAAAAATAATGAAATTTGGTACACCGAAGGTTTACGTATCACTGAATACGAATCTCCTGTCGCAATTTAAAAAATTAAAAATGGCCGCTGCGCAGGCGATTACAGTTGGGTAGTTTCGCCTTTTTGCATTAAAAATTAATTTCATATTATATTTTATATTATATTATATCTCTATACGGGGAACGAGCTTGTGCATGTTCGTCCCTTTGCCGACGTCTTCTTATGGTAGACAACAACTTAGACCTGTCATCGGCTGCGGGGCCTACCTTAATGAGGACCTCGTCGCCTCTAATTTGCCTTACACGTTTTGTGGGGAACGCTTGTACGAATCCTTGTTCTTGGTGGGCTTTGGTGCCGATGTGCCCCGTCCGTCCTCCTTCTTAGGTGTTGGGTTTTCCGCTGCACCAGTACGGGTAATCGGCTTCTTCGTCATAGACTGGTAGTCCAGAAGCCAATCCCTTTTCCGTCGAGTTGGCGAGGTCCATTCGATTTTTTTTGCTTATGTTAAATGGTCTCCATATTCCAAAACTGGGTAGCAGAACTCTGGCAAATGTGCCGTTTTCGAGATATTCGCAATTAATTATTTTTTTATAAATGTTACATTAAACATTTAAAATTTGAAATTGTTTTTTCTCCTCTTGTTAGGCAAGCTCATAAGAAACAATAGTTGTTTTGGCATTTTTTCGTTCCAACGAATATTTATTGCACATAATCAATTTACGTGTAAAATAAGTGACAGCAAATACTTTTATCAATAACCAAAGAAGTATTTCACGAATGAAAGAAAAAGTAACGATCTCTTAAAAGTACCAACTGGAATACACAATTTTATAATGGACACTGTTCCTCTAAAGTTAATAATTTGCAAGATAACAAAGCTTTTGTTATAAGTCATTTTATCGCGTTACAACGAAGTAATTTTTTATTGAGCGAATTACTGTTAAAGGAAAAATTTCCGAAAGACACTATACTCACCTACATGATAAATAAAAGTTTATCCGAAATGATCATTAAATTGTTTTAATTTATGCAAATTGGGATGAATGTTGTAAGTTGATGTAATTCTTCCCAAAAAAGAGATAAAGATGTGAAAATTGGGGTACTTATTCTGTGAAGCAGTACTAACATGATGGTATAAGCGAAAATGGGAAAATTTACATATAAGGACCTGCACAAGTGTTCACATTTTGAGCGCCCATCTGTGCTTCTGCTTGTGGTAGAAAGACGAGATAGAATCTGAAATTTTTCAAAAATGACTACGAATTCAGTCATTAGTTAATTTTTTTTTATTCTTTGAAAAGTTGTTACAATCTACTTTGTGTGGAGGATGACAATAGTTCTATTAATATCGCAGTAAACTTTGTAGCAGGCTGAGGCGCGCACGTGGCACGTAGCCCACAGACCCAAAGGCGTAGGGGCCTAGATGCTGAGCAAGGGTTACTGAGGCACATTGAAGCTGTATCGCATATGTGCGCGCCACGGCTTCAAAGAATAAGTACATAAATTTTCACACCTTTATCTCTTTTTTTGGAAAGAATTACATCAATTCACTGTAAGAAAATTAAACAATCATCCCAATTCGCATAAATTCAAACAATTTAATGATCATTTCGGATAAAATTTTATTTATCAAGTAGGTGATTATAGTTTCTTGCAGAAATTTTTCCTTTAACAGTAATTCGCTCAATACAAAATAACTTCGCTGTAACGTGATAAAATGGCTTATGACAAAAGCTCTGTTATCTTTCAAATTATTAACTTTAGAGGCACAGTGTTCATTATAAAATTGGCTGATGTGGAAATCTTCTTTTCACGAAAAAAGCTCAAGAGCAGATATGGCAAAGGGCTCCTCACGAAATTAACTGTTGCTTTGACTACAACAAAGATTGGGAGAGGTTCCAATGAAGATTTTTCAGGCAGCTCTACCTCAACGAAAGAAGGAAGCTTCAATAAATTCCGGAATGCCCTTCTGAACTTGAGATTCAACTAGCCTTTCTTAGAAATGTAAGAACTGCTTTAAAAAAAAGAAATTAGTAAACAAAATAACTCGAATTTTAAATGATGCAGATGAAAATGAGATGGAGGTGAGTATTGCATTAATTGAAGATGCAAAGCTTTCTAAGCATCAGTATGATATAATGCGCTGCAAAGCGAAAGCCCAAAATGCAGACATTTTTGTCCCACATAAAAATCTGATCGTTACGAAAAAGCGATGTTATCCTCCCTATTCAGCACCCACTATTACTGTTCAAAGTGTCTATTAAGTTATAATAACTGCTAGATCATACGGTAAAACGTGATGAAAAATTTTGGTGAACGATAGCGACGACTCAAGTAAGATTATCTTCGGGTTTGATCAAAAAGGTTACACCGATGACAAACTACGAGAGTATATTCAGTCTTTTCGTAATTTTGATATTTTGTAAAAAGAGATAAATTAAGGTCAAACGTGGTAAAGCAAAATACAACATAATAGTTTAGGATGCGAAGCGGAAAGAGTCGCGTAAATTTAAGCTTGGCTATTTCATCATAATCAAGAATGTAGTTACGACTTCGCGTGTTAATAATAAGTTGTAACCGAAGAACGAAGGGTCATATGTTGTCAAAAATATGTTGTTAAAAACCCTTTTCTGGTATCTTTAGCAAAGATCGAATAAAATGATAGATTTTCAAGACATGCGACAGCTCAGACGAAGAAGGTGATTATGACCAGTAATGTCATCGAAGTCTCTTATGATGATCGGGTCGAACATTTTGTCAGGCTGACCGAACTGTAACAGAATTTAAAATTTCGCGCGTTTTTGATGTAAGTTCATTTGATGTAATATAGAGGCCGGGCAAAAGAGGGAGAAGCCGAAGCAAAGGAGGGGACGTAGGTACTTCCGTTTTTATGTTCGAGACGATAATTCTTCGTAAAATTTATGTTCTTATTTTTTTTTTGAAAAAGAAAGTGGAAATACTTAAAACGCTATCTTAGGTTTATTACAAATTAAAACAATCCCTTTCCCACAATTAAGTTAAGTGGATGACTTCTGTTCAAGGCATACATTATGGCAATATAATCTACCTTTAGTTAATATTTCTTGTACTGTGTTTGCGTTCACAGAAAAGAGTTAAGCTTACTTTGGGTCCAGAAATAACGTCTATTTTAGACACAAGATTTTCAAGCCAAAAAGGTCCTAATTTGAGTCTGAGATTGAAAGGTGCCGTCTTTAAATGTTGTGCGCTTCACATTTAAAACTTAGAATAAATCCTTTTTTTCATTTATTACATTATTTAAAGTCATCATCTTATAGTGTATTCCTCGTTTAAACACCATAGGGCATGAGAAATTTTACAAAAACTGATTTTCAACAATTTTCGCGAATAATTATCAAAAAGTAGTGTCCACGTTGAACCGCTCTATATTGGTGAATTTTGCACATTTTCGAATGTTTAAGGGCTCATTTTTAAGGCAATTGAGTCCTATACCAACACCGATAATTATATTATGTATAAAATACATTCCTGAGGAGGTACCTCGGAAAAACCGATTTTTTGCACAATTTGACTTCACTAATTGCACTCTATCCCGGTAACCAATAAATATTTTTTAAATATATAGGGCTCATTCGAAAGGTAATTTAATTCTCTACAAACCAGATAACAACAAATTTTGTGTGAAAAATACATGTCGGAACAATAAAAGTGATTTTGTTGCGAACGGGATTTGTTCAAATTTCATCTCAACGATTTTTTAGGACTCGTAGGTACCAGAAAAAGCATGCCACATTCACTTTTCTTAGGTGTTTCGAGCAGACTTTTTTTGCTTCTCGGCCACCGTGGAGAAGGGTCATTGTAGAATCAGTGGAGATTTCTCCCCAGGAAGTGATAAAGCAACGTGGTGGTCACACCGAGCGACATGAAACAGTTTACAGCTGGGCGAGCGAACAGAGACGAGCGACGAGGCGCGTTATCGTTCGGGGCTTTGGGTCCCCTCGGGGGATTCGGTCTCATCTCGGGTGCGGCCTTGTTACCGGGTGCGGCCAGGATGGGAAATAGTAAGGCGGAGGTTACCAAGAGGTTGCAAATGGCAGGTCCAAATTGGAAATATGAAGAATAAAAAGGGCAGAGCAATAGGAAAAATGGTGATGGGAGTAAGAAGGGAATGTATAAGAGGAAAAGATCAGAATGAGAGGAAAGAACAAAAAAAGGATTAATAGTAGAAGAGGTTAGAATGGGAGGAGAGAAGTGGAAGATAGTGGGGGTTTATTTGAACGGTGATATTCAGGAGAATGCAGAGTCTTATTCTACAGTGCAGGAAAAAGTTCGTGTACAAAGTCATCGTGCTCATCATATACCTTACGTCATCTAGCCCATCCCAATCTGGAGGAAAGTATTCCTCTTCGTTAATAAGAAGTCCTGCATTTTCCCTATGATCTTCTCTACCTAATTTAAATGCTCCTCCGTAACTTCTATCTCATCTCCAAACAGCTCTGACACATATTTTCGTGTGACGGGAGTCGCAAATTAACGGATTGGGAAGGAGGTGGAATGTCGAGAAAACGGGTGAAGTCAATGAAGAGAAACGATATAAAACGCAAGGTTTTATTTAATAACTTACAATAGTAAGGGGGACCTGCTGGCCCGCAAGCGATGGTGAGTCTCGACGGCTTTGCCCGAGTGCAGGTTGATGTATGCTGGATGGCGTCAGGGTTTTTTTGACTACCGGAATATAGTAGAAAATCGAACCGGAAAAAGGATAAAATGTCTCCAATCTGACAATGGGAAGGAGTATCTAAACAAAGAATTTAATGATTATTTATAAAAGAATGGCATCGCACGAAGATTGACAGTTGTCTACACGCCTCAACAGAATGGAGTAGCCAAAATCGAACGTTAGTGGAAATTGCAAGATGTCTATTGCTGGAATCGAATCTCCCTAAATCTTTCTGGGCAGAGGCTGTGGCAGATCTCTTGCACTTGAAGACTTTCTGAAGTAAAAGACACTGTTTGGATAAGACATCCGGAAGAGACAAGTTCGATCAACAAACACGTGAATGCTTATTCTTGGGATATTTCGAAGAATCCAAAGGCTACAGAGTTTGGTTGATCGAAGCTGGCAGAGTAGAAATTACCAGAGATGTAATTCTTCTCAACGAGTTTCTGTTGACGAAGAAATACGAAGAATTTATCCAAGAAACAGAAATGAATTCATCAGCAGAGAAAACTTGGGTGGAAATAAAATCCACAAAAATTCAACGAATACTAGAAATTGAGATCAACGAAGTGCAGCAAGAAGACGTCCATCCTGATAGCGAAGACGAAGATTTCTTAGGATTCGAAGAACCTGAAAAAGAAGGATAGCTGGACGGCCTAAACTCGTCAGAACTGGAAACTGCGGAAGACCTTCAAAAATCTACAACATGAGCAACGTAGCCCTCGAAGAAAATTTTCGAAGCACTTTTAAAGAATGGAACTTGGGTGTTAGCAGATCGGTCCGAAGGTCGAAATGTCATAGGTTGCAGACTCGTACTTAGAAACAAGTACAACGCCAAAGGAACCTTGGAAAGAAGAAAGGCTCGATTGGTAGCCAAGGGCTACTCACAACGCCCCGGCCTTGATTTCAACGAGACTTTCGCTCCAGTAGTTCGACTCAGTTCAGTAAGACTTTTAATGGCTCTTGCTATGCAGAACGACATGGTCGTTCATCAGCTTGACGTAAGCACCGCTTTTCTCAACGGTGAACTCGAAGAAGAAGTCTACATGGAGATTCCTGAGCTTTTTAAAGAGCTATTACCTGAAATCGCAATAAAGGAGAAATTTCAACGAGGAAAGTCTCAGCAAAACGGATCAGCGACCAGAATGATCTCAGAAGTTCAGAAAGGAGACAAAGTCTGCTTAATAAAAAGGGCCTTGTATGGTCTGAAGCAGGCTGTACGTCAATGGCATAAACGTCTTTACAAGGAATTAAAAGACCTTGGACTAAAGCCTTCAAATACAGGCATGTGTGTGACATTGGCAATCGAAGAGAAAAATTACTGATTGTTGCAGTTTACGTCGATGACATGCTGATCATCTCAAGTGATCTAGACTGGATTTAAAGTTACGTTTCGAAGTAACAGACCTTGGAAGAGTGAAGTATTGTCTTGGCATGGAGTTCAAACAAGAGAATGGATCCATGAAAATCTCACAAGGTGGATATGTCGAAGATGTTTTAAGAAGATTTGGGATGGAAGATTCGAGGCCTGCTGCAACGCCGATGGATCCAAATACGAAGTTCGTGGAAGAGAAAAAGGATTCAACTCGAGAACGCGCAGAATATCCTTTTAGGGAACTAATAGGAAGTCTGATGTACCTGGCCGTTGCAACACGGCCGGATATAGCATTTTCGGTCAACTTCCTCAGTCAGTTCAACAGCAGCTATGAAAAACAGCACATATACAAACCTGGGTATCACATACGAGAAGAATTATAATCAATTGCAAGGATTTGTGGATGCTGACTTGGCAGCATGCTCTCAGGACAGAAGATCTTATACCGGATGTGTTTTCGTTCTTGCAAAAGGAGCAGTGACCTGGGAAGCGAACAAACAGTGAACCGTGGCATTATCAGCCACCGAAGCCCACTATATGGGGCTCACTGAAGCTGCAAAAGAAGCAGTGTATCTGAACAGATTCCTGAAAGAATTCGGAATTGGAAATCAAGCAGTCATCAAAGTATACAGTGACAATCAAGGAGCCCAAAAACTCGCGAAGAATCCATTCTTCCACTTAAGAACGAAACATTCACATTCGTCATCATTTTGTGAGGGAGGCTCTCGAACGAGGCTTTATTACGTTGCACTATCTGCAGTCAGCTGAGTTGATGCTGACGTACTCACTAAAGGATTACCAAGAGAAAAGCAACATAAGTGTTTGTGTAATTTTGGAATGAAAATTTAGTGAAGTGAAGTGCTGTGCGCTTGAGGGGAAGTGTTGGACATGGGTTTCATGTAACAAGCTGCAGCCCTGTCAGGCCCTACGAGGCCCTAATTATTGTAACGTCCCTGTATGTCTACAGAGCGACATCTATGTCTTGAAATTGTTTTTGTTTTCCATCAGTCTTTGTTGTGTACCGTCTCACGAAGGAACTATATTTTGCAATCTCACTTTTCAAATAAATTTAGAGCAT
This sequence comes from Druon quercuslanigerum, assembly GCA_010014905.2. Classification (NCBI taxonomy): domain Eukaryota; kingdom Metazoa; phylum Arthropoda; class Insecta; order Hymenoptera; family Cynipidae; genus Druon; species Druon quercuslanigerum. The sequence continues at coordinate 9,187 of JAAAKG020076977.1, read as the reverse complement.
TTAACATATATTCATCGTATTTCTTTTATTAGTCTATTTAAAATTCCAAAATTTCACTATTCCATTTACTTTGGTTGAAAAATGAATTATTTTGTTGAAAACTAATTTTTTAATCTGAAAATTCCAGTATTCCATTTTTGGTTAAAAAAATATCTTTCAAGTATAATATTCTTCTAATCAATTGGGTAAAAATTCATATCTTATAAAATCTTATTATGCCTAATAATAGCAAATCAGCTGATGACATCACATGCCACAAATATACTGATAAGGCCATACTGCGTTGCCACTTTTTCACTTATTGTATAATAATCACACAAAAATTGATTAAAATGTTAAACGGGATTTTCTCGTTTCAATATTAAACAATATTACCGTCAAACAATATTACGACTCATGTGCACCCATTTTCAGTTACAAAAAAGGCATCAGTAAATTTATATTTTCCGTATACAGTCAAACCTCGTTTATTTATCGCAAATTCCTCCAATCCCGCCACTGATTGTCACATGTTCCGTGTAGCCAATGAAAGCGGAAGTGGGAAAGTATTGTAAGGTCACACTAGGTGGAGTTGCGAGGTCCCCTCCGAGTTGCAATAAACGAGATGTTTACGTTTCGAAGGAATTGCAATAAACGACGTTTGACTGTATTCAGTAATAATTGTTTACGAATATAACAATAACAGGCCATTTTTAGTGTCCCACCATTTTATTTTATTTATATATTATGTCTGCGTCGTGAAATTTTTAGAGTTGACTGTTATATGGGTGGAGAATCCTTTAGTTTGTGTATACTTTAATCAATTTTAATCAAATATTTTGTTCCAGATTTCGACGACTTATATGATGATGAGGATTTGGAATAATACTTTATAGCATGTGGAAGATCTTTGAGCTGTCATTGCTTCTTTTGGAATTACAGTTAAACATTGAAAAATGTAAAAATATTTATGCAGGAATTTAATTAAAAAAGTTGAATTTTTATATAATTTTGAAATGTTGTATTACGGGACATTGCCCAATTATTGCCACTTACAGCCGTAGACGGACGGCAGCTCATGGCAGCTGCCGGTAAACGAGAAGCAGTTCTCGGATCCCCGTCGACGGGCGTCAATGTGAAGATCTTACTCGTAAGGGTTGCCGTTGTAGATTAAGGTCCTCCATGAGGGCTGGCATTGGTCCGAGAATGTTGGGCGTGTTCCACTGACCTCTCCGCAACTTGACATCAGCCGTGACGGTTGATGTCGAGTTTCGGAAAGGTCAAGGGAATATAACGGGTGGTACCCTCCCCCTCCATGCTACTACCTTCTCCGCAACTTAACCTTATCCGTCGAACGACAAATGCTCTTTAATGGTCATTATTCACTAAAATCAAATTTGAACATGAGAGTGGAAGGTTGTAGGAAATTTTTCGCTAGTTGACAGTACTGCTTTACAAATAGTTGTGATATTCCAAATCGGATTCATAACTCGATTTGAGTTCGTTCGTGAAGTTTCACGCAAGTTTTTACCAGTTAGTTATCAGATGAATATGCTACAGACTTTTAGTTCAAAGTTGAGTTTAGTTTAATGTGAAATAAATTGCTGAAATTTATGAGAAGGGAGATATGTAGATAATTTCAACATTTATTTCACTTTATCGAAATAATATTTAGTTAAATAATATTTCATTATTATTATTCACAGAAAAATTTGGAAAAAGCTCTCTAGTTGCTCAATTATTTAAATTAGTTTATTTATGTGTGAAGGGAACAATATAGAAAGTGCGAGTCGACTGTACGCCGTCCAGTACTGTCGACTAGCGAAACGTTTCTTTCACCCTTCTACATAACTGGTAAAAACTTGCGTAAAACTTAACGAACGAACTCAAGTCGAGTTATGAATCCGACTTGGAATGTCACAACTAGTTGCAAAGGAGTTCTGTTAACTAGCGAAAAATTTCCTACAACCTTCCAATCTCATCTTAAAATTTGATTTTAGTGGATAATGACCCTTCAAGAGCATTTGCCCTTCGACGGCTAACGTTGAGTTGCACAGAAAGTAGTAGCATGGAGGGAGAAGGCACCATCCGCTGTGTTCCCCTGACCTTTCCGCAACTCGACATCAGCTGTGACAAGCAATTCCTCAAGCGAAAGAACTAAACGACTAAACCCTGCCCCTACCCGTACGTTTAAACAAATATTTGCGATTCTGTTTTTTTCTCTTGAGGTTAGCTTCAACAATTTTAAATCTAGTCGATAATTATTTTTCGGTTTCATTATATGTAAATTTGTCTATTGGAGTTTGGAGTTGCAAAGTTTTTGATAAAATTAAATTATTTCTTCTTGTCAAAACCGGTATGCAGTATGTTTTTAGAGTCGAATGTCCTTTGAGCCTGTTTTTGTTTGAATTTAGTTTCTGTTATTTTATTTAGTTATTGAATATTAAAATTTAAAATCCCCGGCAAACTATGTGATTTAGTTTATTAACAAAAAGTCAGAAACGTCTACAAAAAGACAGAACCAATCAGTCCAGTAGCTCTTAGCGACACCGATTTTTACATTTTGAACAAAAAAACGACCGAGCGATAATAATATAAATTAAAAATGCCAGAGATTTGGGGACGCAAAGGGTACGCGCGGAAAAGATTGTCAAGGTGTCAAGTGCCGCGACCCTTCTTTCGGACGTGGTTGTCGAGCTCGTAGTCTCGTCCCCTATGGGCGAGTTTCCCCGGCACGGCGCTGATTGTCTGCTTGCTCTGCGCTGTCTGTGATTGGATGGTTTGAATCTCTACTTGCTCTTTCAGCTCCTGGCATTTCCGGTAATTGAGGAAGCTCTCATCCTCTCTGGAGCGAGAGTGTCCGCATTAGCAAAACATACGGCAACAAGTCTGAGACAATCAAACCTGCTTCTCATCCTAATCGCGGGAATCTTAAAGTAGGCTGGGCTTTCAGTTCAGTGCTTTAAGCGTTTAGGGACTGTTAGGGAATGTGAGGACTTCCTCCCACAAAGGAATTACTGGTGCAGATTCACTTATAGCTGCTGGCTACTAAGTTCGTTCCCAAAGCCTGGAGAATATGATCCGGAGTCCTCTCTGGCTATGGAGGCATCCCAGGTTTGTATCCAGGCGACTTTTAGGTATTTTCACTTCAACCACCAGCTAACTTCACCTCTTTGACTGGCGAGGGGGAAAACATGGGACCAAATACATGGGATTTGGTCCATTTTTGCCCTATTTTGCTAATATCTTCGTAAAAACTAATTTGTTTTATATGAGTGAATCTGAAAAATTGTTTTTGTTTTTTAGTTACTATTTAATAAAATAATAAAATGTTTTGTTTTCCCTACAGTTTTCAACGAAGTGAAGTTAGCTGGTGGTTGAAGTGAAAATACGTAATTGGAGACAGCAAACGGAAAGGCGGAAACGAGATTTAAATTCAAATCTCGATTCATAATTTGGAGTGGCAGGAGCGAGTAAATCCCAGTTATATGACGGCTTTTTAGTGTTCTAAAATCCCTCGTTGACCCTCGTTTAGAAGATGAGTGAGGCAAGATCATAAATAACAAACAAAAATACCCGTCGAATTAATTACACATTTTTAAAATTAACCTAAGCATGGCCTTAGAGTGTCGTGTCACGTACCGAGAGTACAGACTTCGCTTCAAATTTTCAATAATAATTAAAAGTAACAGCAATTAAAATTTTGTTTTGTTATATACTGCCGTGCAATAAAAAATGAGCGTATCTGCAGAGTAGCCAACTGTCTACATAAAAGATATTAAATTTTTCGATTTTACGAAAAGAAAGATGTATTCTGATTGATTTCAGTGAAAATTTGCAGTTACGCTTATTTCCAATTTCAGCTGCATTATCTGGAAATACCGTATCTGCTACAAAAATGGTTAAATAATAAAAAGTCTCTCACTATAATCAGGGAACACAAATAAAATTTCCAAGATTAAACGTATTACTCAATACATAAAAATGTCAAATTTTGCGTTTATTAGTCTGTAGAGTAATTCTAATTTTATATCACTCATTCTAGCTATTATATTGTACTAAATAATTTTACTAATTTGTATCAAAGAAAAATTTCTGAACTTCTTAATTAGTACGTTTATTATTATTATTTAAAACTTTTACTTGGGTGAACCCGGTTATACATCATAGTCACGGACTAATTCAAGTGACTGATGAAATCAGGATGTTATTAGTTAATCTAATACGATGCTTTAAACCTCCTGAAATGATCCTGTAGTTATAAAATTACGAGCGGCCGCGAGCGTTCGATGTGACTACAGTCACCCCTGGATGCTTTCTCAGCGCTACCATCTGCCCCTCCACAGGTTTTTAGTCGCTTGCTTCCTGATGGTCAAGAAAGTTTCTTACAATGCGACAGGTGTTTAATATAACCGCCTTCTGAGCTGTTACCAATACCCTACTGACTCCTAAATGTTCAAGATGTTCAGTGCATCATGCGTGTACAATGCCTGTAGCCAAGCCATGTCGATGATGTAGACTCTTCCATCTTTTTTTCTCGCATCACGATGTCAGGTCGATTGGCCCGGATGTAATGATCCGTTTGGATAGTATCTTCCCAATATAAGATGTAATCTTCGCGTTCTAAAACTTACATTAGAATGTATCTATAGAAAGGCGTCTATTCTGCGCGTATATTCTCTCTAAACCATTACGCGACAGCCATTAATAATGTGCACTATGGATTCGTTAGTATCACCACATAATCGGCACCGGTCAACCACGTCTTGATGTAACACGTGTTTGCGATAATTCATGGTGTTGACAACCTTGTCCTGTATCGCAATGACGAATCCTTCCGTCTCTGGATACAGAACACCCTTTCTTAGCCAAATATTGGATGCCTCACTATCCACTTCTTGTTTATCTAACATTTTGGGGTGCTCTCCGTGGATAGCCTTCTGCCTCCATTTTAATCGAAATTTAATTTAACATTTCATAGTTAAATATATAACAATTCACAAATCGTTTTTAAAAATTTTGTTATAAACCCCATTTTTGCTAATAGAGATTGCTTTACGTAGACCTTGAACTCTTATCAACAAATGAAGTTAGTACAAAGAGTATCCAACGTCAAGAACGACTCCTAAACAATACTTCACTTGAAATCTTATTTCAGGAAAGTAAAACTGTACCTTCACCACAAAAGAAATTGTTGAGCAACTTAAAAAATAAAGGGCGTTTTATTTCTCAATATCAACAAAGACTTGAAAATGAAGGATTTGAGACGCACGTTGCTACATGCTATAACACAGTCTGATTATAATAACTGTTGTAGTCGGACAAGATGCCGATCTTTTTGTTTTAATAATTGCGCGCATTCTCTCTCTCTCTCTCTCTCCAGCGGAAAAAGATATATTCTTTCTAAAAGAAGGGAAAGGAAATGTTGAAACTCGACTTTATAGTTCACTACGCTTGCAAAATAGTGGTTTCTTGAAAAATTTCAAGGAATTAGTTCCATTTGCTCAAACATTCAGCGGGTGTGATACTACGTCCTCTTTCTTCGGGCTCGGAAAACTTAAAACGACTACTTTGCTCAGGAAGGATATACTCTTGGAAAAATTTGAATTTATTTTGACGATTTTCAACAACCCTGTTTCGACACATGATGAAGTTGCAGCCGCGGGGAAACGCTTTTTTAGAATTTTTTAGGGCAATTATTATTAATTATTAATTATTAATTAGGGTAAATTAGAAGTTATATTATTTTTATTCTCAATAGTTAAAACATCCTTGGAAAGCTTTAAAATGTTATTTCCAAATTTTGAAAAATCTAGAAGTTGTTTTGAAGAATAACAATTCAACTCATTATCTTAAAAGCTGTTAAAATCGAACTTGGACAGATTTTTCTTCTAAAGATTTGTAAATTTCCCGCTCAAAAAATAAATTCCGCAAAATAGATAGATATCCTATATAATAGATAGCCTCTTATTTTCCTTCAAAATGTTCAATATGCCTGGTTATACCTAGTTACGCAATGCATAAACTAAAGACTGAGTGACTGAAAGCGAACGTCCTGCGACATTTTTGTCACTGATTAAAAATGACTGAAGCGGACTACACGATTAACAGCCGAGAATACTGCCCGCTTTTTCCATACACTCCTGCGTTGTTGTGTAGTTGCTCCGCTGAGCTAGTAGAGTCACTCTCGCCCCCTTAGACCACCTTGACCTATATAATGGGAACTTTTCTTGCGACGCTCGGGTGCAGTGATTAATTTTCGCCCTCTCACCTCAAAGATGAGCATTTTCATTGTCCATATATCATTCAACATTTTTTATAATAGTTAATAAAAATTATAATAATTAATCATCATAATGTTAATAATAATTAATATTAATAATTATTATTATGGCTAATTAGAAGATAAGCAAATAATGACTAACAAATTTATTATTGCATAATGTTCAAACATTACACTAACAAATATACAGTATAAAAACATATGTAATATATTAAAGAAAAGATGCACGTCTTCTCTTTAGTTCAGTGAATTTTTTGAATAAGTTTGTAATATCTAAATTTTCAGAAATTGCACGTTCAATTGAAATTACTGCCAACTAATAAAATTTTGGGAACGCCAGATGTAAATCACGATATATCATAAAATTTAACTTTTCCAGAGGTTTCATGTTTTCTTCGAATATTTCTCTTAATAAGCATATTTCATCATGTAACTTTCTAGAAACTATGTCACAATACATTTGTGTTATTGTGGATCTACTGTCGACGAAGCTAAATATTTTATAAGGAATAATAAACATCTCAAATTTATCGTTTAAAGCACCAATATCTACATCCAGAACAAGAAAATCAAAGTTTATTTTTTATTTCTGCTTAGGAATCTGAATACACGGAAAGAAATTTTGTACAACAGCGGCACTAACACGTACCACTACTGCGTTAAACTGCAGGGCTACAATACGCTCTCTGTTTATGACGATTGCTCTCTTCAGTCAGGGAACGTTACGTTCCCTGTGTGGTGCGCATGTTGCACAAGATTTTTTAAACAGCAACATACCGCAAACGTGGTATAGTAGTCGCTCTTCGCATAGTTCGGTTCTTGTTTTTCGATAAAAACAAGAAATACGCATTTCGTTTCTACGCGTTACGGCTTATAGTTAAGGCATAATATGATCTGAGATAAATATACTGTATTATATATATTACATATATTGTAAATATATTGTCAATTACATAATTAAAAAATCTTACATTTATTTCCAGCCGTCAAATTTCATTTCTTGGAAAAATTGAAAAAATTAAAAATAACGGTAATGTGGCAAAAATTCGAATTTGAAGTAACTAATAAGTTACCACAAAATAAACGAGTTTCTCTCCAACATTGGCAGCATTTTATTCAATAAAATTAATAAACATTTTTGTTTTTCAAAATACATTAGAAAAATATTTGATCTCATTGTTACCTATCAAATGTACAAAATAAAAAAATTCAAATGATATGTCGTTAGAATTTGCAATATTTAAAATTTAAATAATTCAAGTACCCCTCAATATTGAACAACATACTGGAAAAATTATTATCCCTGCTCTTAGTTTAAATTTCAAAATCTTTTGAACTTAAAACCGATACATATTTTGTAAATACTATTGTTTAATATTATACTATAAATTCTTGTACAAATATTATTTTGTCTAAGGCTATTATATTCTTTCAAAAATGAGTCAGTTAATTATATTTCATAAATGAAGGAATTCTACTTCTGTTTTCAAAAATAGAATTTATTTTACAAGAGATAATACACAAAATATCATTAGTTTACAGGCAATATGCTGCCGTAGGTCTTACGAATTCACTTTTGGGTCAGTTCATAAGCATTGGATTTTTGTTGCGACGTAAAATGGATTGCCACAAGACTACGGGGGAAAACGGGTTGAGTTAAGGCTGCGAGGAGAAACGGTTTAGGCGTCTAACCCGTTTCTCCCTTTAGCGAATTCCAATCCGCTTTACCTCTGGCGCTCATTCCAACCGTTCTTACGCTTAAATTTTTCAAATTCGCTTTTGCTCCTCTATTAATTCTACGCAGCTTTTATTCTCGGTCCTTCATATGTAAAAAACATTATTTTGTCCGCCATATTGGATACGCCATTTAGAATTTGGAATTTTTTTGCATAAAATCCGAAATTAAAGTTCCTGGCCCACTGCGCATCCTTGTTATAATTTAACAGTGGATAAATAAACCGGTATTTCTAATATAGAGTCTAAATGTCTGGATAGATTTCCATAAATGAGATAGCAAAATATTGGCCATGATCCCATCAATGGACACTGGTTCTGCAAACATTGCTAAACAATGCACGAGTATTATTTTAAAAAAACATGTTTTGGATCATCTTTTTAAATGAATTCTTTTATGTAAAAAACAAAAAATATTGTTTTCTAGCATCTTCTCAAACAGTTGATGAAAAAAGTAATGACCCTCATTTACAGTTTGGTATTTTTGTTGTTTATGTCGACACAGCAGAAAAACAATCAGCGACAGTCTGTGGGAACTCGCCCAAATGTAACGAGACGATGCACTCAGCAACCGAATAGCATGGCTCTCTTTCGTTCAGCATCCACATGCGAAGGCGAAGCCTTCAGAAGCTTGCAGAATTTTTATTGTATTCTCTTGCACTCACAAGTTAAGATTTGGAATAGACTTTAAGTGTCCGCTTGTTGTATGCACGCTTGGTGTCCAAAAACAAAATAAAGTTTATCTTTCTTGGGGTTTTGAGATTTAAAATAAGGTATATGAGTAGGTATGAAATTTCCATTAATAAAATTATCGTAACAATGTCAAACTTCAATTCGTTATGCACAAAAACGTCGAATATTATGTCGCTTAGGATAAGAAAGGGCTTTAAATTTTCTAGGTTGAGAATACTTAAAAAAAAAAAATTGCACACCTATTCTTGTTTGTAAATTTCACATATTAAATATGCAATTAAAACTTTTTATTCACGATGATACAAAAATAGTATCGCGTGAATTAGAAAAGCATGAAGAGAAATGGTAAGATGAAATGGAAGCCCTGGAAGATCTGGCATAATAATTAGAAGGCGAAGCGATTAAAGAGTAAGTAAAAGGGAGAGTAATCAAATACAGTACAATACAATTTTGTAGAAATTGTTGATGTAAGTTATTGGCTTTAGGGTCAGCAGAATT
>JAAAKG020076966.1:0-16991 GCA_010014905.2 Druon quercuslanigerum | reverse complement strand
GAATTTTATGAATTGGATCTAAGTGCAGAAATTGAATTATGGTATAACACTTGGAAAGACAAACAGCTTAGTGAAGAAGCGATGAAAAATTTGGAAGTGTGCGACGTAATCACGGAAGCGGACACCTTTTTACCTGCTGTATCACATGCATTGGAAATATTATTGGCACTACCTTGCGCGACTTGCACCGTAGAAAGGTCGTTCAGCACTTTGCGGCGTGTTAAAACCTGGCTAAGATCAACCATGGGCGAAAATCGACTAAATGGTAAAGTTTTAGAAAATTAATTTGATTCATTCCATATGATAACGATGTTTTTATTTTTTTCAGGACTATGCATGCTCAGTGTGCATCGGAAAATGGTAAAGGAAAGAAAATCCGAAATAGAAGATGAAGTCCTCAGGAAATTTGCTGAAAATCCCAGAAAATTGGTATTATAAAACGCGAAATCAATGGTAAAAATTTATAAAATCAATTTGATTCATTTCATATACTAACGATGTTTCTCTATTTTGAGAAACCAAAAAATGATACTTTTAAAGTATCTCTCAATATTCTTGTCAATAAATATCTCCTACTTTTTTTTCAAAAAAATGTCCTCGCTTTTTCATTGATTTTTGAGAAATTGTCCTCGGAAAAAGACCTACAAAAATTCCTGGCTACGCCCATGCGGTGCATGTCACGTGAGCGCGTGTAAACTGCACTGCTCTGCTGTGTTATGGATTGCTCCTGATTCGAGTGCTTGACCCAGGAGTGTTTGGCAATCTCGCACGTGATTTAAAAGTACTAATCAAATGAAGAACTTAAAATAAATGAGTTTTTATGAATGTTGTACTATTTTTCATTTCAGAAATGACGTTTTTTTTAACAGTATCAAGTACAAACATCTCAGAAATGATCGTTTGCTTTCAGAATTTGCAGCTAAATAAGAACTGCACATTGTTCAAATCAATTTAATAAATCGATCTGTTTTTTGGTTGTTGTTTAATGGTTTATAGTTGGAAAAACCACCTATATAATTTTACAAATAAGGTGTAGATGTTTCCCTTTCCCTTTTTGCACATGTTCCTGTACTTTCCCCACGTTTTCTTTCATTTTCTCGTGAATCAGCCAGGAATTTATTTTATTCATTGTGCATCTAGTGAAAATGGAATTCCAAAAATTGGAACATGACGTGTTTGAAAAATTTGTTTTGGGTGCAAAAAATGAAGCAGTAGGCTTGGGAGATGCAATGCCATGCCATGTATTAATAAATGATACGTAACTTTAATTATTGTTTATATACGTAATATATAAATTATATAGGTAATAAATAAATATAGGAAAGTTGATGAAACCATTTTAAGTTCCTTAAAATAATTCAAAATACCAAGAAATCTTATCAAAATCCTTGAAATACATAAAAATCAAATTAAATTTCATGAAATCCCTTGTAATAAACGAAATGTTGTCGAATTTCCAATGATTTTTAAAACATTTAAGAGATTTAAAATGACTTCACGAACTTTCATTTTCTTTGTAGGCATTTCAAGGATATTAATAATATTTCGCAGGATTTCTAAATATTTAAAGAATTTACATGTATTTTAAATTTTATGAAGTTTGGTTTGATTTTTATATATTTTAAGGATTTCGTAAAATTTATATTTCCTGAAATCCCTTAAAAATTGAAAGAAAGTTGATGAAACCATTTTAAATTCCTTAAAATAATTCAAAATACCAAAAAATATTATCAAAATCCTTGAAATACCTAAAAATTAAATGAAATTTCATGAAATCCCTTGTAATAAACGATATGTTGTCGAATTTCCAATTATTTTTAAAACTTTTAAGAGATTTAAAATGATTTTACGAAATTTGATTTTCTTTGTGGGCATTTCAAGGATTTTAATAATATTTCACAGGATTTCTAAATATTTGAACAAATTTACATGTATTTTAAATTTTCATGGCAATTCAATACAGAGCATGCGTACTAAAATCTTGAAAATGCTCCGTCTCAAGAGACGGTGCAAATAAATTCGCTCTTTTACGGAGTAGAGCGTACCAGAGCGTATATTCGAATACGTTTTTCACTCTGCACTAGAGCAGAGCAACGTTACACGAATGCATCTTTTGCCCTGCACCGAATGCCAAAAATGCACCGCACCGGGGCAGTGTCGTCAAATCGAATATTCGACTCTGGCTCGGAGCACTCTTGTAGTACTCCGGTGCAGATAACCGAATACGCTATTAGTACTACGATGAAATATGGCTGAGCGATCAGCGCCAATGAGTCGCCTTGTTGTTCAATTCATGTCATTTGCTGAACCACTTTACTCTAATTTTTTATCAGTTACCCGATTTTTGTTCGAAAACATAGATAGCAAGCACACATCCCACAGCCGCGAAACAACTTTCGGGGTCGGGAATATCTTCAAAGTGCATTTTTAAAACCTCAAAACCGAGTTATCATCGTCTGCTGGTCAGTCTTGAGTGTTTCATAGATTTCTACTTTTTTGTGTCCTGTTCCAACAGCCTTAAATGATAATGGAAAAACAGTTCCGATAAAAAATATATAATTTAAATAAATTTTTTCTTTTAAATAGTTTGAATTATCTACTATAAAATAGTTGCGAGTGCAGCTTTTAAGAAAATACTGGCATGCGTATAGTCTACTTTTGTTTATAGACTATTTATCTTCAGGCATCAAGAACTGAAGCTTTTAATTTACGTTTATAAAATCCCTTTATCACTGAAAGTGAAAAATTAATGAATAATAATCATTACCCAGGATACAAGAAATGACTGGCCGCCTTTCAATCGTATTTCAAGTCGTATCAAATCTGTATCTTAAAGAGAAATGGCAGATTGCTGAAAATAGGTTAGAGCAGGGATCTCCAAAGGTAGATCCTGTATCTGCTAGCGATCCCAGGCCAGTAGGTCGAATCTACTCGGCTCTAACACAGAAAAGGCAATTCTAGGAATAAAAAATTTTTAATACCTTTTAATGCAAGCCTTCTTACCAGGTTGTTTAACACGTGGACTCCCTTTAGTCATTAGCATGTAAACTGAATAAAGTGTAATCTCATCATTCCTGCGCAGGATAATCTATTAAAAATAATTCTAAAAAGAGAATTGCAACTTCATATGTATTGAGTTTTAAAATAAATTGTTGCATAAATTATAATACATTACTATATTATTTAATTTGAATTTTTGTTAATCTGCATTGGCCTATTCAAATTTTTCACTTCATACGATTAATTCTTTAAAATTGTAATCTTCATGTTCTACTCAGTTGAACATAAATTGAGGTAACCTACACTTTGCGATTTGTGCATCGTACTTTTGCCATTGGTTGTGATCTTTCAAGACCTCCATTTCACATTGAATTAAAACCCCTTCATGTTAACATTAATGAATAGTGGAATACCCATAGGAATTATTTCAGGTCAGTCAGTCTTATTCATCTCTATTCACTCTGAATTTTTAACGAATGTGAAATGGCACATTTAAAGCACCGCGCACATGTGTCATATTAAAAATGTGATCAACTGATTAAATTTTCAATCTGCAAATGACGGATACGCAATTCAAACGGACACGCTTCCTATCGGTTTTTTTTTTCTTGGGAAATTTAGGCGGATAGCGGACAATTACGCTAGCCTAATTGGACGATAAGCTCCTGTTGGTTATCTACTGTTGTACAATAGAATATGAAATAAAAAGTCCTGAAATATTTATAAATCCTATAAATTAAAACTTTTTACTCATAAATATTGTTAATTAAACTTCAATTTTCATTCTAATGTCAAATTAAGATCCAAAAAAAACATTTAGATGGAAAGGATAAATATAAAAAATTTCAAATTACTTTTCATGATGAAAATTAATTTTTTGTTCTCACACAATAATTAATGTCATACTAAAATAACCCACCAACATTCTTCGCTAGCTTCCTAGTTAATTAATATTATCTACTGTTAATCATTATCTACTATAGTGTAGTCTCCTTTACCTGTGAAGAATAATTATCCTTTCGAATACGCTTTGAATATCCTACTAAATCTTACTTAAAATTGTACATCCATAAATTATACGTTCATTTTTATTGTTAAGGTTCATGTAGCCAGTAGACAAAAATTAACTAACATCAAAATTATGATAAATTATACATTTTTTACAAGTAATAATTAATTAAGCTCACTTTGATAGTTAAGTTTTTAAGTCTTTTTTCTTTTATTATTTTAATAGTAAAATGTAAAAAATAACATTAAGACTCGGTGTTACTTTTTTCAACATTTTTAAATATAATTTTTCAGGAACCTAGTCTATCAAGATTTGGTGAATCCGACAACAGTTCTGCCATCCAAGGTATTTCTACTTTAACTCGCCAAGGCTTAGAAATTGTCGAACTCCTGCGTGAAGCTGAGAGGCGAGGATTTTCAACAGATGATGTCCAAGTCGCGCTGTCACATGATGCCTTGAATCCAATAGAATGGCTAACGACCCAATGGCCTCATATGATAGAAACTATTCAGGTTTTGGTAACAGCACAAGGAAAGGAGCTAAAAGAAAATTGTATTGGAAACCTAACCATTGCAGAAGCTAAAGATGCATTAAGACTCTCCAAAGGTGATTTGTGGAACGCTGTTACCAATGCAATTCAGCTACGACAACGGAAAGTAAGTGCATTTGCAATTTATTTTTTGGTTTGATTATGCTTAAAGCAAACAATCGTGCATCATAAAAATAAACAAATTTTCTACATGAGATCTTAACTCGGATTGTAATTTTTATTTCCTGCGCTGCTAAAAATGTCGGAGAAGTTTCGGATTCGGCAATTAGTCCAGACTTATCCAGAACCAATCAATTAACCAATTTTCTCAAAAATATATCCGTTTCGATTCGAAAATTGTACGAAAATAGTCATAAATGTGTCAAGTTAAGTCCGAAACTTAAGTAGACAACAAATGTGGAGTCCGGAGAGAGTCCGATTAAATCCAAAAATGTTCTGTAATTCAAACCGCAAAAGTCCGGACTAATATACAGAATCCGGAACAAGTTCAAATCAATCTGAAATTAGTCCATGAGGAAAATTTTGTATCCACTAGAATGAAAGTACTAATGGAAAGAAGTTTTGTTGAATCCGAAATTTGAACGGCAAAAACACGGGATGCCGAACAAGTTCGAATAAATCTGAAATTAGTTCAGAAGGAAAATGTATTATCAGCTAGAATTGAAGTACAAATAAAAGATTTGTTTGTACAATATACGGAATCCAGAACAAGTCCGAATCCATTTGAAATTATTTCAGGAGGTATGTTTATTAACCACTAGAATTAAATTACTAATGGAAATAATTCTGTCGATTCCGGAATTTTTCGGTCTAAAAACATGAAATCCGGAACAACCCTGAAACATTCCAAAATTATTCTAAAAGTAAAACGTAATATCCGCTAGAAATAAAGTGTTAATGCAAAGTCAACCGGTGGAATTCGGAACATGTACGGCTTAAAACACGGTATCCGGAACAAGTCCGACAATATCTGCAATTAGACCAGTAGGAAAACTTATTATCCTTTGGAATTAAAGTAGTAACTGAAAGAAGTCCGGTTGAATCCGGAACAAGTCCGCGTCAATTCGAAATTAGTCCGCAAGTTATTGTACACTATTTCAGTGACAAATACCACACAAATATCCGAGCATGAAATTAGAGAATTTAATATAATTCGGGGTACCAGCAGTTTTAGGCGAGGCACTGGTCATTTCTCACAAGCGCCAAAAATTGTCTTGGTTAGCACATACCATAAGGACCGTTTCGACCGATACACTCAGCGTACGCTATTCTGCGTTATTGAAGTGTGTTATATGTGGTAAGCTACAGAAATGGGTTTGTGTGCATCAAATAAATCAAGAATGCGTTTCTCATGTGTAAACTACTTCTTTATAACCTTCTAATTTGAACAATAGACGACAATTCTGGTGCTCTGCTCTGCAGTGCCACTTTTTTGTTTTTCCGTGAAGAGATTGAAGGTTTGAAAAAGGGTTTAAATTAGGCCCTATTTTAATCCTACAAATGGGAAAAATGGACTTATGTGCCACTTTGGTAGATTAACGAGGGCCTAAATCCAATATAAATTAAGTCCTCTACATGTGCTCCTAAAACCTATTAAGATCTACATTTAAAGGTCTAATATAGGAATAAAATCTTGACTCCGAGACACAATCCGGAGTTGTCTAATGCGTCATACCGTTTAAAAGACGGATATTACCGGATACAATCCAGATTCATCGATCCCATCAGGCAGCATAAAAAACGGACATGACCGGATACAATTCGGATTCATTGAATCCTTCAGACCGTACAGCTTTCGGATTCTACTGGACAAACTTCGAAATATAGAATACGTCCGAACTATGTGGAGTGCGTGGAATGCTCTGGGGCTATACCAGGTGTGGAATTCCACATCTCGTACTTTGGAATGCTCCTTGTGTACACCTCTTCCACCCCTATTTGCCGCATCCATCTATCTAATAATTACAAAATTCCACACCTAGGAAAAACGAAAAATTCTCAAGGGAGAGTTCCGACAATGTTTTTTTCCGATTTTGATTGTTATCAGGTTGACCACAGATAATATACAATCAGAAGCCCTACAATCCGCGCGATTGAATCTAAACTTTTACACGTTGTGCGTCAATGCAAACTTCCGCTCCGCACTGGCAATTACCGATTCTGGTTTTAAGACTACACAGATAGCATATGAGTTTACAGCAAACTTGTCTAAATCTTGTCGTGCAAGTTGTTGAAGCTTGCATCGCAAGGTCCAGGCAAGCTTCCCGCAAGTAAGAAAATATCCGCCATGTGGCAATATTGCGACGCAATATTGAGAGATCTCTGCATCGCAATCTTCAACTAGATACATTGCGCAGGAGTTTTTTGTTGCACCTACGGCTGCGTAGTAGTGTTTTAATGTTTTCTTAAAATGCCTCCTCACGTGTGTACAAAAGTGTATGATATATCATACTTAAAAAAAATGTAATACAATTCTACATGAACCTTCTTCCAATATTCCCTTAATATTTGCAGGCAAGCTTACAGGAAGATTCCCATGGTTCCCTCAATGGTTCCCATGATCCCCTCATGGTTTCCTCAATCTTTATTCGCAATATTGCTGCATTGCGGATATGTTTTTATTTGCGGGGACCAGTAAGGGAAGGTAAACTTTAAAAGGGAGTGCCGTGGTGGTATAGGGAAAAAGGTGAAAAGGAAAGTGAACAGGAAATACAAAAACTGGAAATAGGCAACTGTGAAAAGGAGGGAGTACTTAGAAATGAGAAATAATTTCAGATTGATGTGTAAGAATAATGAACAGGAAAAGGAGAAAGATCTGGAAGAGGAGTTGAGGAGTGTTAAGACAGAGGGGGATATGTGGAATATAATAAATAGATTTAGGAAGCGTAGAGTGGGGATAAGCGAGAAGATAAAGAGTGGGGAGGGAGTTTTTTAAGGAATCGTTTCAGGGCTCAGATTAACGAAAGACAGATGATGAGAGTAAAAGAACGAAGGAGGCTGGGAAGAAGATGGTTGGAAGGACGAGGATATAGAGACACAGACAGGGAAGTTAAGAAGGTCGAACGCAGCAGGGCTGGACGGGATAGAGATCAAATTGTGGTTGTTTAGTACACAAGAGGTTAGGGATAGGCTGAAGGAGGTAGGGAAGAAAGTATGGAGGGGTGAGGGATTCTCAAAAGGGTGAAGAGAACGTTGAATAGTGCCACTGTATACGAAAGGAGATTGGGATAGGCAGGAAATTTACAGAGGGATTGCAGTCATAAATACGTTCCACAAAGTATACGCGATGGAGTTGGCGGAGAGACTGTGAAAGGATCTCAAGGGGAAAGGAATATTGCTGAAGACGCAGGCGTGCTTCAGTGACGAAAGATAGAGTGAGAGGAGGGAAGATAATTTCGGTGGGTTTCTGAATACATACTATACTATGGGACTATAGGACGTATGGGAAAAAATCGCATTACTTTGGAGTGGCAATTTATCGGCGCACCTTCACTCAGTACTATGGTGTCCTTCATCCCTGTCCACCTTTTCAGGTAATTCCTGGCATCCATCTAAAGACAACAGTCTTAAAAGCCGCTTACTTCATGTTCCAAAATTATGTACCTCTCAGCATTTTACTTCCAGCAGGTAGAGATTAACGAATTTATAAAAGCTTTTTCTTTTATAAATCCAATAAGTTCTGTAAGATATTGGTACAGGTGAAAAATTTCGATCAGTTGTAGAGAAAAAGTTTAAAAACATCATATAAGATTTTCTTTTATATATGGATTATTTTATCAGTGCAGACCAGAAAGCTGCCTTAAGTAATGTCGAATCCTAATGCGCAGCCCTAAGAAATGTAAAATTCTACTGCACCTCTGTAATTGCCGCAGAACACTTTCGTGTAGTATCCCAAGATAACTTAATAACTTAAATCCTCACCCAAAATTCTGCACATTTCTCAAAATTAATTCAATTATCACTTTGTTAGATTACTGTCCACTGTGTCTAGGCACATCATACTCTATCGAGTCTATCAATTATCAGACTTACAGGCTAAACGGGCAAAGCAACCCAACCCGATCCAATGCGAAGATAAAATAATTTGGTATGGTAACCGCACAAAATTAGCGTGTTCTACTGCTTGTGGATTGAACCTTTACTCTTCTTTAACACTCAAAAATATTTGATACGTAATTTTTATTTTAATATGACACGGAAAGTTTTCGAGAAAATTTTGTTTAAAATTTTATTTTTATAAAAAGTACCTTTTTTCAATTGCTTATACTGCAATATTAAACAAAGATATGAAAATTCATGCGGGAAATAAAATGTGGGCATTTTCCTCAAGTTTCGAATAAATTATACGAACATCTACTTTAATTATTTATTTAACAATATAAATCCAATATTAATAAACAAATGGACGTTTTTCTTGATCTGGTAGAAATTTGGGAGTGGATAGTCGAATACTTTCGAAGCAGGGCATTTTTGAAAAGCGGCTCACGCGCGCGAAGTGTGTCGCAGCACTGCTCTCTTGGACTCGGATTAAACTGCCTACGCGATAAGTAAAGCACAACCATCCACTTGCAAAATCATATATTTTTATATTGTTAAATTAACATATTACACACTCCGCATGCGCGAACCGCAATTCAAGAATTGATTACTTCGTAAGTATTTGACTACCCACTCCCAAATTTTTACCAGATCAAGAAAAATGTTTAGTTTACTTTTTAAACCAAAATATTTGAAAAAACAGTTTCAAATTTAAAAAAAAACTATTTGTTTATAAATATATGATTTGTATTGTTAAACAAAATAATTAAAGTGAATTTTAGTATGCTTTATTCGAAAGTTGAGGAAAAGGCCCACATTTTATCTTCCGCATGAATTTTCATATCTTTCTTTAATATTGCAGTGTAAGCAATTGAAAAAAGGTACTTTTATATAAACATTAAATTTAAAAGAAATTTTTCTCGAAAAATTTGCGTATCGTATTGAAATAAAAAAGTACATATTGAATATTTTTGAGTTTTAGACAAAAAAAAATATTTTACGTGAAAAAAATTTTGGTGACAAATATTGTGTGGAATGCCCCATTATATAATATTAGAACTCGCAGTAAAACAGAGGTGCTAGGGTATGAGGTCCAACATTATATAGTAGCTATCATATGCGTTTGGTTACGCCGTCTCGAAAAGAGAGATAACATTCAATCCTCCACCAGCAGAAACGCTGCCCATTTTGCGCGTCTCTACCAAAAAAAAATAGTGCATGTTATAGAGGAGATCCGCCTATGTCTACATATATATTGTATCTAAAATTTATTTTCTTTATTAACCTACATTTACTTCTCTATCATTTTAGTGTCAGAAGTTAATGTCTAAAGGTGCTTATATGATGACAAGTGTCATCAATGCTCTTGATAGCAATGGAGGAAATGAAGAAGCGGCTTTATTGGAATTACAAAAAGACCAGCTTAAACCTTTTTTAATGAGAATTTGGGGTCCACCTGCCGGGGTGGAGAATGAGGAGGCTGCACCGCGCCATGGTGAGCTGCCCTATAGCAGATAACATAACTGTTTGAAATAAAATCTTAAATTAATGTAATACCTTCCAATTAAAATTTCTGCCTAATTTTCAGTTTCCAGCAATACCACCTTGTGAAAATGTATGTTTCAGATGCAGCTGGGGTATCAAGTGCTTTGGCGGGAAGTTCTGAACAGGTTCAGGACGATTTGGACTCAGAAGATAAAAAGCAGGTAATGTCTCCAACAGTAGAAAGTTTCGTGGAGTTGCAGGCCCAATTTCATCAACAATTGACTGCCTTGCGAGAACTCACTGGTAATTGGGGATTTAAAAAAGATCCTTCAAGTACAAGAAACAATTGTCAGGTTGACTTGTTCAGCAGTTTCGATAGCGTGACGAGCAGGTCGTTACAGATGGATCAGCGACTGATTCCTAGAATCTTCCAACATGTTAATCTCGATAAAAACAATTTTACAGTGAAAACCCAAGAACCACAACATCGAGCACCATTAGAGCAATCAAGATATTCACTATCACAAAGCATTCCTCGACGGAATCATTGGCAGTTTGTAGAAAGAGAAGACAAAGTACTAGCAGATGGCGAAACGAGACAAATAAAAACAACATCACCACTGGCTGAGACTTTTAATCAGAAAGAGCAAGTTCAGAGTGAAATAAATGATATGTTTCTTCAAAATCAAAATCAAATTCAAATTCAAAATCAACTTCAAAAATTGAAAGCGCTGCAAGAGAATCATGAAAAACTAAAAATTAAATCAGAGGCATCTAAAGCGCTTTCAGAAAACTCAAATGCTCCACTCTTAATGAAGGAACTAAATGTATCAAATAAACAGAAGGCTATAGAAGTGCTTAAAGTATCTACCGAACAAAAATTAGGCATAAATATATCTGCAGTTAAAGAAATCGTTTTGACTAAAATTTGTGGATCTAATAAAAAACTTTTTAATGCGATACAAGCAGGCGAAAGTAAAGCTAAAGAAATCCCTAAACCACAGGAAAATTTATCAGAAGGATTAGAAGAGATTAAAAAAACACCTCTAGAAGGAAGTGAACTTTTCCAGCTTCAAAATACTCCAATAGAAAACAGTAGTCTACCCCCATCTTCAGATTATGTTCAACTGTCGACGGCGAATAATAAATTAACTTCAAATGAAAATAATCTAAATCTTGAATGTCTCAACTCCTCACAACCAACAACAGTGGAAGAGTTTTTACTTACCATGAAATCTTTACCGGAACCGTTACTAATTCCACTAACAGCAGCTATGAAGACACTATCGCCAAAACAAACTTCTATGATCGATTCGGAAATAAAAGAAATTCAAGCTGACAATGAAAGTATAGAGCAGAAAATTCCAGATGCTCATACAAAGCAAAACTTCAAAAATAACCTTGAAAATGAAAACCCTTTAAAAACCTTTACAGATTACCAGGAATCAACTCTTCAAAACCAAACTACAAATTCTAAACAAGTTGTAAAAAAGGTTGCTAAAGAAGCTAAAGCTGAAGAACTAGAACTTGCAAATAATGTAGAACATATTGCTGAAACTAGAAATCGCGAAGCGGACTTTCAAATCAAAATGCTTGAAGAAAAACGAATAGATCACCCTGAATTTGAAGATCAAACTAACATAAAAAATATGGATTCAAATCAGTCCAAACTTCCGCTGGTGACTCACAATACGACAGACTCTGATCTAAATTCTAACAAACTGGTACGTACAATTTTTAAATTTAGTACAGTAGAAGAACATAGCCAAGATAGCTTTTTGCTTAACGCAGACCAAGATCTAAGAGAGCGACAAGGTAACACTGAATCTCATACTGCTACTTTCCAATTGAATCAAATTTCTGACTCCGAACAGGATGATCAAAATCTGAATTTAAAAATTACTCATAACGTTAACATTGAAAACACACTTGTAAATGAAAATTTAGCTGACCAATTTAATAATTTAGAGAATATGGATTTTAATCCGGAAGAAACTGGATCGACAAAAACATTTGAAACTTTTAATGACAATACTCAGATCTCCATTGCATCTTCTAAATATTTTCTGGAAAATAAAGTCAATGTTAATGTATCATCCACTTCAACTGCAGAATCTATTACTTTGCCTACAAATTGTTATCCAACAGGAAATTTTGAATTAAGCTCTAATAGTACAAACACTCTAAGTAACTTGACATCAATTAAATCAAAGGAACTTATATCTAATTCATCAAGTGAACAATATGATTTTCCCAAGCCCAAAAGAAGAAGCTCTCTTTTTACAGTCCTTTCATACTTTTCAGGTGAAAATAAACTAGCTTCAGTTACAACGACCCCAACCTCAGAATCAGAAAATAATTTTGGTTCCTCACTTTCAGTTAACATGGCCAATAAAAACGAGAATAAGAGGTCTATCTCTCCAATTTCAATTTCTTTCCATAAATCAAGTGAAGTGAGTAAAACTGATAATGAAAATTCTTCTCCAAATAAATCTGAGGAAAACATAACACAAAAAATCACAGATTCTATGGTAAAAGACATAAAGCAAGGCAGAAGCACAGAAGTTCATTCATCTTCATTGCAAAATACCATACACGAAAATAGTTCCGAAAACCAAAAACAGACGATAGATACTCATTTCGTTGAAGAATTAAATTCTATGATAATAGAATCTGATATACATTTACAAAACAACTCAACTAATAATGTAAATAAAAACATCACGAATACCTCGGATCAGCTTGTACAGAACTTGACTATTTCCAGCATGTCTGCAGAAAAGGCTGATACTGTATTAATCAAGGTATCTAAATCCCCGATGGCAACAGATAATGATTCTGAATCTTCAAAAAATTTGGTCCAAACTACTTCTGTCAGTAAAATGGCATGTCAGCAGAGTAACAAAATGCGTATAAAAAGTTCAGCATGCGTTATAAAACAGAATAAAATTGGTAAGCCTTGCAAAATATTTCAAACTCTTCAGCAGAAAAAGCCAGATAAAATGTTGAAGTCGCCGAGCTTTTATTCTAGCATTACAAACTCTAGATCAAAGAAAGCTAGATCAAAGTCGCCAATAAAGAAAGTGATTGGGAGAAGATCTCCTGTCAAGTGGTTGAAGAAATCATTGTCACCTAGGAAGTACGGAATTATGAGAAGTACAGCACCACCGCAAAGTTTAAATAAATTGCCTCTTCTAATTCAATCCGAACAAAAACTGAAATATAATATTTCAAGGATACCGGTAGCAGAAGCAACAAAAGTTATAAATGTTCACCAAAAGGGTAATAATCAGAACATAATTTCACAAAGACATCAAAAATTCGAAAGATTTCAGAGACCTCAACATATTTTAAATGAGAAACCCAATGATAGTGAGAATATCAACATCCAGGTAGAAAATAAAGGAATTAAACTATCAACTAATATTAATTCTGGTAAGTCGCTAGTGAATCCCAAAAGCAGTTTTCCTTCAAAAATTCCGGTTATGAAGGGAAGCAAACTAATTCCTGCGCAAACAGTTTCGGTGGAAATTCAAAGACAAATCAACCCTAAACTTCTAAAACCAGCCACAATTTTTTCTCCAAGTCTGTCACCCAGGAAAATAAACAAAGCAGAGCAATTCATAGATGATGAATTACCTCAAATGCTTATTCCAAAAAACGAAGAATTAACAAGAGCAATTATAAATGTTTCTATTGTCGATAGAAAAGAGGATGTATACCATAAAATAATTGACACAAATCAGGATGAAACTAATGGAAACATTGAATCTACGAAGCCTGAAGATAATATTTCACAACTTGAATCGAGTTCTGATTCTGAATATGAATCCATATCTGAAGAATCTATTAGTATGAACTCGAAAAACAAGCCACAAGAGTCACAAAAATGGTCTGAAAATTCAAAAAATGATCAGAACGAATCTAAGAAATACGAGAAAGAATCACAGGAAGCATCTTCAAAAGAATCTCAAGATGAATCTCAAAGTGAATCTCAAGAAGAATCTCAAGAAGAATCTACGGAGGAACCACTCGAAGACTCTCAAGAAAACTCTCAAGAGGAGTCTGAAGAAGAGTCTCGGAGGGATTTTCAGGAAGATTCGAGCAATTATTCACTTAACTCAAACGAATCACACGATTCTCTAGATATATTAGCAAATGCTGATTACTTGTTGGAAGAAACCTTAAAAAAGATAAAAGCTGAAATATCAGAGTATGAATCTGAAGACAAGTATGACAATGAAAACTCTGAAGAGATTACATCTGAATCTGTGTCTTTAAAGTTAGGAACGAGTGATCGTAATGGAAGTGTCATGGAGACTTCAGTTTCCAGTGAGACGCAATCTGAAACGTTAATGGAGCATGATGCTCCCCTGGAAGAAAACGTTGAAATCTCGGCTGTTACGACAGCTAAATTGTACTTAATGGAAAATATAGAACGGAAAAGTGAAGATGCTTCAAACCCATTCATATCAGCTTTAAAGAAAAATGCCACTGTAAAAGGCAAATGTGACAATACAATTTCAATACATGATGAAAATGAGAAAAAGGAAAAGCCTAAGAAGAGGTATTCCATGGTTGCAAGTTTCGTCCAGCAATTCGAGGGCAAGAGCCCCAAGATCACGAGAAGGAAAAAAAATCCTGTCAAGGAATTCAAGCAGAGGAAGAATAACAGCAAGGAATCTCTCATAAACGAGAGGGAGGTCAGTAGATGAGTGCCAACAAGTGTCTGCCAATCGTCAAAATCCCGATGTTGACAGACCAATGTCTACAAAGAGCTCGATAAAAATCGATCTTTTATCGGTTGGACTCCTCCCTTTGTGCGTGCTAATCCTAGAATTAAGTCTATAATTAAAAACATTGTTTTCTTTTTACAGCTGCGGACAAAGATGGTAGGTATTCTTGTTCTTTAATACACTAACAAATAAGCTCTAATACTTATAATCCTTTAGAGTTTAAATGTGTTCCAGTGCACTTTTAATATTTATTCACTGAACAAAATTCTAAATCAAGGTAAATTGCATTGAACTAAGGAAGTATGTGTATCGTACCAAACACACATAATTACTTAAGAAAAAAGTGGTTATTTAGCGTTTTAAAACATTCAATAAGCTGAGAAAAATTTCTGCGTCAGTTCAGGACGAGTATTAAGTTTGCAGCACAAGCCATTTAGGCGAGCCAAAATTAAACCGGCCATGAAGGCCGCTAGCGAATGCTGCCCACTTCCCACGATTCAGATCTGCCTACTTTCTGCACCTGTCGTAAAGCCACGTGTTTTTAATACCATTAAAAATTTTTTAATATACATATTCGAATGCATGTGGAACATTTTGATTTTTATTGAAATGTATACATTGTTTAATATCTTATGTATTTTTATATTAAGATTACTTTCAACAAATATTAATAATAATATACATATTTATGAACTTTCGAATCCGTCTGAAATCGTAAACGGCTGAACTAGCCAATTGCGCAAATCGTTAAATATCTATGTTATTAGTATTCTAAGCATTATAAAAACACATGGTATCTACCATTAGTCACCCTCCCCCTCACGTACTCTTTAAGTGGCTTTTCAGTAGTCCCACCGCCCCAAATGAACGTTCCCTAACTTCTCGCTTCGGCTTTTAATTTTAATCAAAGATAAAAATCTGCATAGATTCGACAGAGCCGATTTTTAAAACAGTTATTCAGTGTTTTTATTTAGTAAACAATATCAAAAACAAATGTTGTTAAAAAGTGCTGTTTTTTAAATGTTCAGATTCATTCAAGGGCGGCGATATCATGTAATGAACAGGCAGACTCCATGGAAATTATAAAAAAATTATTTATTTGTTGAGACTGTTATCTTAGCTAGAAATAGAATAGAAAACTCTATGGTCTACAAATGCATGCATCGTGCGCATTACTGAGCATTGTCAATTAATGGTGTGGATTAATTCATACGCGCATGCGTAACGGTATATGAAAGTTACTTTCCGTACTGCTAAAAAATTGTACATTTTTTGCTTATTAAAGGACACTTTTTTCTCTATAATTACTCGATTAAAGTATGTAGTTTGGCGTGTGGAAATTATGTCTAATCCTTCGTGTAATTAAAACTGGAAAGAATAAATTAAGGGTTGCAGTAAATAACCTTGTTAAATTGTAAACTCCACATTCTTGGTTAATTTACTCTGAATTTTTCTAACTTTTTTGGATCAAATCTTCTTCACCCGCTTTCAGAAACTCAATATTTTGGGAGTAAGTTTCAATTTCTCTTGAAACTTATGATTTTACATTTTTATCTGAATCCGCAGCCGAGTCTGTTCAAATTTGCGGTCAGTGTTACTTTGAGATTTTTAACAAGCACATCTATTTCTTCGAAACTGGACAACTTTTTCTAATAAAATTTGTTTAGGCATGTATCAACAGCATGTCATATAGCTTATCTATTTCTGTACCGGCATCGTTCAAATATTGTCAGTGCAAAGAATTACATTCATTGATCGAACTAAAGAAAGACGCATTCGTGACAGAAATGCATTTCTCTGATTCTATAAGAATTTTTCTAGTGTTTGCAACAAATATTGTTTAAAATAGGATTAGAATTAATCATGATCGAAGGATTCTTGGCGTTTATTAGAGATTTTGATACGAAAAAACTCATACAGCGATCTCATAGACTACGTATCATTACCCGTGTAGAAATTTTGCTATGGCCCAGACCGGGCCCAGACCAGGCCAAATCTGGCCCGGATCTGGAAAACCGACCTGGGACCGATCACTGATGAAACACACGGCCCGCACGGAGCCAGATCTGGCGCCCGAGCTGGCTGCCCGATCGGTACCCGACCTGGTCCCGACCAATTTCCCGTTAAGAGCCATTTTTGAAATTTATACTTTCTTATCATTTTATTTATAATA
>JAAAKG020076955.1:0-16992 GCA_010014905.2 Druon quercuslanigerum | reverse complement strand
CGCATTTCTGCATTACATTTTTCGAGTTGGTGCAAGATATTTCGATATTCGATACGTATGATCCTTTTAGAATAGGAAGGTTAACTGATGGTTTTAAAATTAAACTGATTTTTAAAGAAGAAGAAGAAGTTTTCTATTTTTTATCGAGAATAATCGTTTTCAGTTTAACATTTCACTGTTTGGCTCAAGATTATAACTGTGCCCTTGAAAATATACTTACAGAAAATTACTTGAATTTCAAACCTAAGTAGAGTTACTTAAACATAAAAGTACTATTCGATAACGGAGTAGATATTTCGACAGAAATATTAAAATTTTAAACCGAAAGTTACATTTTTAATAAATACTCATCAATAAAAATCAATTTATAACAAAATGAAATCATTGAACCAAGTTGCAAACTTTGAATAAAAAGCAGAATTTTTTAGTTTAAAAAATGTAATTTTCAACCAATTAATTTTTAGCATAGTAAGTCATTATTCGATCAAATAGTTTAATTTGTCCTTGGTGTGGATGTGCAGGAAAACCGGTTCGTGGGGAACCGTAGTCCCTTGCGCTGTTGGGTCGGTTCACGAGGAACCGTGGCCCTTGGTGTGAGACACTGGGCCGGTTCCAGGAGAACCGAAGCCCGATGTCTTGGTCGACCCTTCAGTCGCGTTGCCCGTGATTCCTCGTAGTGGTTGGCGGCAGCTGGGCTCGTACTGGCAGAGTGGTATTGTTGCGCTAAAGGAAAGCGTCTAACTGGTTCATAGACGCCGCCGGGCTCGTTGTTGGCTGGTAGGTGGCTGCTGCATCCACTTGGCCCCGCACGATGACAGGAGGTACCGCTATGCTGTCAGCCCGTCCACGGTGGACAGCCGGTTGGTCTCTGCTACCAACGGCGAGTGGCAAAGAAGGAAAAGTTCCTTTGTCAGGTTCGTGAGACGGGAGGAGCAAGGATTTGCTTAGTCGGACTAAGCTTCGTCAGAGGGAAGATCCTCTATTGCTGCCGCTTGGCAGGATGACTCAGAGGCGAAAAAGCCTCGTCGTCGTCGTCGATGATAACATCATCATCGTCGTCTTCCACCTGGTGCAAGCGTTTGCGAGGAGAAGGGGTGCGGGGAGCGGAAGGAGGAGAAGGAGGTCAGACGAGGCTTAGGCGAGAGCCTGGAGGAATTAGGACCACCAAACGGACTATGGCCTTCGGTGTTTTGAAGGAGGCGGGATAGGAGGTCTGTGGTCTGTAGTCTTTCACGGAGAAGGAGGCGAGCGCTTTCCGCAATGACGCCAGACGGCGACGGGTTTGCTTGCCGGGACCGTTTGGACTTTTGTCCAGGCATAGGAAGGATAGGATACAGGAGTGACAGAGAAAGGTGAGCAGATAGAGAAAGAGACAGGGGGAGGGAGGTCTACGGAGCCAAGAAATGGCAGACCGACCTCAGAAAGAAGATAGAGAAGGATATGCGGAGCCACAGTTGACGAAATGTATCGTCAATAAAAAGAAGACAGAACAGAGAACAGAGTATGTAATCTGTATTTAAATCCTTTATTTCTAAACAAAAATTAGTATTTTTGATTTTCGTGTCACAATGTGAATTGACTGTAATGCAGGATATATGATTGATTTATGGTGAAAAAAATCCTACCGAATATTTTTCGAGAATTCGAAAAAAGACGCTTCTTGGGTTCTTATCTGCCGATTTACCTTTTCTGCATCTTAATTTACTTTTTTGAAGATACAGTTCAAAACAAAACAATTTTTTTTTAAGATAAAGGAAAAAAAATAAATTAAGAATGCGGTTTACAAAAAACACCAAAATTACAATGAGAATAACGTTTGGCGTTTAAAGAATAATGCTCGTTATAAAATATTCGGATTCATATAAAACATGTAAAATTATAATAAAACTGTTTTGGATTATGGATTATGGACCCTTCCCTGACCTAATTAATAAATATTGAAAAAATTGGGATACATTGCATGGCCAACACGATCTCATAAATCTAACTAATGACGCTGTGAATTTGAAATTGTAGCATTTTAAATGAGAGCGGATAAAGAATCCGAAACACTTTGTACTCTTTTCTGAAAATATATATCACGCGATGTGAACAAATTTCGAGTGACGAAATTTAATCTGTAAATGTTCTTTTACAGTATTCGTTTTACTTACTTCATGAAATAAAGTTAATTTTATTTATATTTTTACATAAATATTTAAAAATGGTCTAAACGTTCTTCGCCCTCAGTTGATCCCTCTGACATGAGCTAGGGCAATTATTTGAGTTTTTTTAAATTTAGGATTAAACTATAAACTTTATTTTAGGTTCGAGCAACACCGGAAGGGTGTCTGGCGCCTCAATAAGGACATAAGTTCATTTTGTTTTCAAAATAAAATAGCATTCAAACCCTTTTTTTAATGGCATGTCAACGATGTATTATTTGCTCTACTGATGCGCCGTGCCAGAGAAGACCTGATATCTACATTTTTTTCCTAAAAACTATTAACAAAGATCCACTAATAATTTTGAGGCTTGTATACTACAATTATACGTGCATTGGACGAAAAAATAGACATATTTTTAGTGGGATTTTAATTTTATTACCTCATTAATAATCATAAACTTTTCTACAAAACTTTTAGTTTTTTATGGAAAATTCAAGTGTCTTGTAAAACTGTCTATCTATTTAGAAAATTCAACTATTTTCGTACAAAGTTCAATTGCGGGATTGAAAATGTAGCTTTTGTTGAAAATTCATATTTTCTTGTTAAAAATTTCACATGCTGTAGAAAATTGGTGTTTTTAGTATGAAAATTAATCTTTTTAATGAGAAATTTTAGCTTTTTACATTCTAATCAATTATGATTGACAAAGTATTAGAATTGTCCGAAATTTGACACCATAGTTTTTTAACAGATCTCCTCTTTCGAGATCCCCTGATTTCGAAAATTAAGTACAAATTATCCTAACTGTTTTTTTATAAAAAGAACATTCCCAAAGTTTTAGCATCTTCAAAATTTTTAACTTTAATCGAAAATCAAAATTTTAGATTTTTCACAAAAAATACTTTCAAAATCCATTATTCCATTTCGTGTTCAAGCTATGCAGGATCATAATAAAAATGAATTAACGAAATTTTTTGAAAATTTTTTATTATCACAATTTTTGTTATTCCGTCTTTATTCGGACGCTAAAGTTTGAACACGAAATCTAATTTTGTATTTTTTATTATTTTTTAAGGAAACTGGGAAATTATGAAAAGAGAAAGGTTAAAGGGGACAGGAGAAAGGAGAAAGGAAAACGTTAAAGGGGATTGCGAAAGGGGAAAGGAAAATGCAAGGAGGGAAATCAGAAACGGACTATGAGGAAGGGAAATGGTAATTGGTGAAAAGAGAAAGAGGAAGGAGGAAAATGAGCAAGGGGAACAGCTGAAAAGTGAGAAGGGGAAAGGGGAAAGGACAATGGAAAAGAAAAATGGTGAAAGGAAGAATGAAGAAAAATACAGAAAGATTTTTCGATCCAGACCCTGTCTAGTCATGTTTGCTAAACTTTTTTTATCTGCTTCACATACTTGTTTTCAAAGACGACAGGACAAAAAGTATAGTGTGTTGCAAGGAAGAAGCACATAGTCCTGGACTGTCTAGAAGCTTTGTATAAGGTAAAAACGTTTTGCAGGCTCTAAAATATCGAAGACAGTCTAAGAAAAAGAGAAGAGGCAGTGAATATAATTTCCAATACAGTCTGGGAAAATATGAAGGGTTTTGAAGAAAGTAACAAAAGTCGTACTGCGAAGCAGAACACCAGATTTGTAGTCTTTTCTTTACTTCAGAAACTTCACACAGTTAACGCACACAAACCTAATCCTATAACCTAACTTAAACAATACTACATACAAAGCAATTTTCTGACGCATAATATTGCACACTGGATATGTCAGTTGAAAGGTCATTATATACTAACCAGTTAAATTCTCACCGCTTGTGAGAAACCACCAGTGCTGGGCCAAAAATTGATGGTGCTTCAAGTGATATTTTGTTGTCCTAATTCAACACCGAACATTTTTTTCACATGTTTCATTTAAATGTAATATTAGAACTATCTCATTTTATTATGTTTAATGTGAATAATATTTTATTTAATGTGAATTTACTTTAAATATATTACTGTAAATTTACGTCGAAAGTTCCGTACACATTTACTTCTTGCAAGTTTTATAAGCACTGGAAGATTGATAATATGAGTAAGATAACTTTTTTTTATTTAAAAAAATTTTGAATATTTTTTGGAATATTAAACTATTTGGCAGAATATAACCTTTCTTTTAAAAAACTAATATAGATCGGTTAAAAATTTAATTCTCCTGTAGATGATTAACATTATTGGCTTTAAAATTCAACAATTAATTACAAGTTAATTTATTTTGTTAAAAATTCGTCTTTTTTGGTAAAACATTAGTCTTTTTCGTTGACACTTTATTATTTTTTTTTTTGAAAGTTGAATCATTTTCTCATAAGTTGAACTAATTTGTAAAAATTAAATTTTTTAGAATGAACTCTTCGTTTGAAAATTTAACTCTTTTGTTGAAAATTCGTTTTTTATTTCCTCAAGTTGGCCCCCAAAAAATTCATTTTGTTAGTTAGAAAGGAAGATATTTAATTTATTTTTGTCTTTTTTTACTCTTAGAAATTGATGGAATAATAAAAAATTTAGGATTTTAATCGGTTTGTATTGTAAATAATTTTGTATAGGATTTGCCGATGAATATTTTTATTTAATTCAAAGAACTTGCAGCCACCTTCATTTCGCATTGCCGACAGATGTTCGACTGCACACGCTCAGATATAACTCGGTTATGTAATACATGTATTCCTAAGTTGTTATCTCATAAATAAGAGGTGACAAAGGTATTATTTTAAGATGTTTACATTTCTTTAAATGTTACACGCGGTTTAAGATTATCACTTGAAAATTCCTTCGTATTGGGCGTCCTTGGCCTAACGGTGTTTCCTCGATTAGGTACTGGTCCAATTCAAAAACATCGCCGCTCCTCATGTTTATACCCACCCGCCGCCGCTTTCTTGTACCTGAATGATATATTCCACGAAGAAGAGTATTTGTTGCCAGTATTGCAATTACGTCACCAGTAGATGTTGTTAATACTTTTTGTTCTTCGGTTGGCATAAGTCTATAGTCGGACTTTCCATTTCCGGCCAGTGCAAGTGGTTTATCGGCAGGAAATGTGTATCTGTGAATTTCAAATCGGCGAACTGGATTGGTGTTAGGAATAAGCCGAATAAGGCCCATTTTATTAGGTACATATCCCAGCACACGCGCAGAACGATGCCTGACACGAGAAGAACTAGCAAGAGGAGATCTAGACCTGGCACGAATATGTGGCTCGCCAGGAGATGGAGACCTGACATGTGAATCAAAAGTATCATTTCGTGTAACACCGGGTAGAGGTTCGCCATTAGGTAAACAGTCAAACGGTAAGCTTAAATCTGCAAAAAGAAACAAGAGTGTTAATTTTTTCTTGTACGAGATACTTTTTCGTTGGTAAATAATAAACACTTGTCGGTAATATTGCATACTGTGATGGATAAGTCCCATAAACTATCTAACCAATTTTAACCTATTTTTAACGAGCTCTGTCCTCTCGTTGATGACAGTAGTTTGTTCATACCCCTTCCTCCCGAAACTAACTTACCGTTAGCTAAACGCTGATTTCGCCTTTATTTCGCCAAAAACTGTATTAATATATTGCATTTTTACAAAAAAGGTTCAACTTCAAAAAACGAAAGCTTTATATAAAATAGTTCATTTGCATAGGCATATATTTACATTTTAACGCGCAAAGTTGATAGTATCCGATCTAAGCAAGTGTATCTTTAGACTGACGAGTATGTAATAGGTAATTGTAAGCGTGTCTTGTTAGAAAACAGGCTGTTTAAACTAGACCCGCAAAATTTAAATTGCGACGTACATATTTAGAAGTCTACCATGTGTGTGCGTGTAAAGGTCGCGCGTGGATAGTTCTCTCACTGCCCTAATTCCCTTTTAATTAAACGCAAATAACTTTTTGTTGTCATAATTCGTATACATTTTGCAGCACTATGGGCATTTTCTGTTTTTCACATTTTTCATTTCACAGTATGACAGGGTAAATTTTAACTTACTTGTCACTTCAGGCTTTTACGAGTCATTTAAACGGTCAACCGAGTAAAACCACAATGATCAGGAACGAAAATCATCCTGACCATGTTCAACTAACCTCCACCTGTCCAATCTCAAAGGATACCAACAACATAACGCAGGCAAGGGACGAGTCGTCCCTTCTAAGGTCTTGCATAATTTACCGATGCCCAGGTACACTGGATAGCGGTCCTCAAACCTACTGCTATTTCCATATCTGACATCCTATGCTTTGGTTCCTGACCCCAACGCGAGACGGCAAGCCTCAAACAACTGAACCATGGATTCTTCATTCGGTCGTCAGCTCGCAATTCTCTCATGACATGGTAATAAGACTCAACACCAGAGAGCCACGACCGATTATACTATTCCGATCTTATGAACTCGGCCTATTTAATGCAACTCGAATCCCGAGCAACGTCATATTGTCTCGAATACTGACGTCACTGGGGGAACCATGCAACAAACGATCGGAAATTTGGCAAGGGTGGCCTCAACAGTCATGGGATGTACTACTCAGTGGACCAAAACTTCGAGATTCGATACTTCAGCGAGCGAGTACCGGGCAATTTGAATTTGTTAACTGTAAAACTCGATAACGTATGTGCATGCGTGCCATGGTCAGGTCGAGTTTTAGAATTTTTCATGTTAGCGTTACGCAACATGCGTCATATTTGCATTTACGTTTTTTTAGGTCATAATTTAATTGTATAGGAACCTTTTCACGTGACTCTTCAAGTGTAATCCAATTTCAACTTTGATACTATTTGAAATTTCCCGCTCGAAGTTGAACCTCGGAAAAATTACCAGGAGTCGTAAAACTTTCACATCGGTAAAGTTCCACGTAGTAACGTGAACTATGTTCAACTCCGGAATATATCACGCTATGTAACGCTATATAAGCGCGTTAAACACGCCATTAATAATTATTTTACCTTACAGTATGTTCCGTCTACTTTGTGAAATTTAAACTTTTCCGCTCAAAATGAAAGCTGGAAACTTACCGAGATTTATGAAACCTCTTTCGTTCAAAGGTTTCACGAAGCTCGGAATGTAGATTTAGTGCGGTTATACTTACGATTAGTGACGTCGACGATTTTAGTTGCGATATTTGTATTAAGAAGTAGTTCATAGTGTAAATAGCAAAAATTAGTCCACAGTCCCTCCACTAGACGCGCTTTGGTTAAAGTGAAAAATTCCGATACCGATGTAAATTTTAGAACTTAAACATTAATTATTGTAGCCTTGATAATGTCTGTTAGGTTAACATTAAGTTTTTCGAAAATTGTCACGGATACTAGTAGCGATGTAGTCAAATATTATATTTTAGTTCTCAGTGTCCCCGTTAGTTGCGCGCCGACTTGCGCTTTGCGAACGCGCCCAGACCCGAGAACCCTTCGAGTCGACGATCTTGACGCGTTTAAAAAAGTCTGTCACTTTCGTTCTTGGTTCCTGACTGGCGACATTTGACACAAGATTTTGTTGAAAAACGAATAAGGACAATAAATGATTAAGGTCATTAGAAGGATGGCAGCGGCAACTCACTTTTATATTACGGAGAGCGACGCAAACGGGCGGATCGAGCCCTGATATGTTGGATGTCAACTCGGATTAGAACCGATGCCTCGCTGGCCCTTTTGGAGTGCATTTAAATTTTTAATTGTGTGAGCGAATAGCCGAATCATTGCGTTAGGATTAAATTCTTGTTTCTTTTTACTTTCCGGTTTCGATAAATGCCGAATTATGTCATAAAGATTTTATATAAACGGTCGTTGTGATTTAAAGAACCACCCCTAAGTTCCTTTGTCCCCATAGCTTCCCTTTTCCGTAAAATAAATTTAAATTCGTTCAAATTTTCGCCGGGCTAATATTAAATTATTAAAGGTTATATTTCTTTAGAAATAATAAATAAACAAAACATAACCGCCATTCAACACGTGGTAATAAACCACCCATCGCAAAAGTCATTCTAGATTCTCGTTGAATAGAAGACAGATCAAATGTGACAAATATTGATTTTCATGTAAGTTAAATAAGTGCACTTAACATTAGAGATATTTTAAATTATTATATTTACCAATAGAATTAAGAATAGCCACCAGGAATAACACGCGGGTAGAAATAATTATCATATTTTCCAACTCTAGGAAACACTGATTAATATGTTAATAAAGACTCAGATGAACAATATAACTAATGAATATTCTCGTAATTTATTTGATCATATAATATATACATCCTTAAGTCTTTATCTCGCAGACCATAGGCTTCAAGGTTTTCATTCGCGCATATTTACATTTCATTATAATCAGTTTCAAGGAACAAATTTACATAATAAATTTGTTTAAACTCGTTTTTCAAATCTCTTTCTTTCCAAAAAGTCTCTAAGACTTATTAACCTAGCCAGGAGTTTATTATAAATTAGGGAGGAGGAAGGGGGAATCATGGAGGTGCGAGCATTTGGAGCGTCGGACGGGAGCTTCAGTCTGCGCCTGTTGTGCAAATTATAAATTTAGGGAAATTGGAGTCTGGTATTCTATACCCAGTTCTTAGCAAACGTGACAAAATCCCTTATCTTTGTAAATTATAAATGGTGTTTTTATAAGCATTTGCTGCACTAGAGTGTACTGGTACATGTAATTACATTATTTTAAATATATTTTAATAATATTATATTCAGTATAATAAAACCCCGTATTAAGATTAGCACAGATCGCCTGTGAGTACTTTGCCAGAAGAAATGGATATCAGGGACGAATTTGTTGACAATAAAAAGTCTAAACAAAAACGCTGCAAGTTTGCCATCGTTCTCTTGAACATAAAACATTCTACATGTCCTTATGGTGTGATATTTAGTATATTGCATTCGATAAAAAGGTTTTTAAAGCGATTTTTGTTGTTTATTCATTTTATACTCATCAATGTTGTGTATAACAAGTATTTTTTGCTTTGTAAAATATATTTCTTGAAATATATTTATTAATTAAAAAATATTAATAATTCAATAATAAAATTTTTTTTACATAATAAATTAATTGTATAACGTAAAAAAATACTTACTTCGTAGTATGAAAAGTAAATTTTTTGCAGCGATTCGAAACATCAACGCAGGTATTTTAAAGTACAACTTTTCCGAACTTAAAACTTATTACAAAGTGTTGTTATTATTTTTTTTAAGTGGCAAGCTAGCGAAAAAAAATATTTTTTATGATATTTTTTTTGAAAATTGCTTATATTTTTAAATATAACTTTGTTCAATAAAATAATATCACAAGTATAATAAAACCATCATATATCTAAATAGATTTTCGATTGATTTAAGAAAAGGTTGTTGGATTTTACGAATTACAACCCTATATACTGTCGCTGTTTGTAAGAATTTTTTTTGCTGTTCGAAAAAATGATATCCAGATGTTTTTCAAGCTTAACGAAGTTTAAACCATCTTTATCATACTAAAAAAAATATTTGTATAAATTTTATACAGAATTATCAATATAATTTGAATCAAATTAAAACTTAATTTACGCTTAGAATAGAACCAACAAGTTGCCGGTTTTTCGAATTTTTTAGCTTACTTTTAACTTTTTATTTTGAGTGAGTTAATTATTAACACACGCTCGAAAATACAATTTTTTACAAAAATAATTATCGTTTAGAACCATCTACTCCTACATTAATGCTGGATAGTTGCGACTTTTTCTGATTTCTTTATTCAAATTTTCACTTAATTCATTAATGTGCAAGATTCGTTTTATATTAAAACGCAACGGTTTAGCTAAAATTTATTCCGCTTTGTCTGCGAAATTAAACCTTTTCTTTATAACTCATCTTTTTTGGATTAAACTTAACCGTCTTTGATTTAAGGTAAAAATATTCTATGGTCATGATACCAAAGATTATTTTTGTCTAACTACTGTCCCGAAAATTTATTTCGTTCTTTATAACTACTCTTTGGTAAAAAATGGATCTATATTGTTGGAAATTTTCTTTTTTCGAACATTATCTTTTTTTGATTAATTTAATAAAAGATTTAACTACGTTTAAATTTGATTTTTGTTTTAGATCAAGAAACATGCTTTTGCCTAACATTTAAAATATCAGGTTAATAAATCATCGATTTTGGTTGAAATTTGTAATTTTGTTGTGGAAAATTAAATTATTTGGTCAAATTTTTTATTTCTACATCAAAAAATCTTTCATAGGTAAAAAGTAAACTTTTTTTAATTTGTCTTCTAGGCTTGAAAGTTCCTCTATTCTTTATTTTTCGTTTATCTTTTACGTGTGTATTTCCTGCTCATTTTCTATAAGTAGATATTTTAACTGGGAAAAACTCGCTTTTCTTTGTAATTTTGTCTACTTTTCTATTTGTCGTCACTGTGAAAGCATTTCTATCGGAGTATAGACTATACGCTTAGAATGATAAGTGAATTTTGCCGTATTTTAATTACAAAAATAACATTGAAAAAAACCTATAAATATGAAAATCCCACGATGCGGCCACGTATGTAAAATTCACCACGCGAATCATTTTTTTATCGAAAAATTTAATAATTCATAATTTAAGAATTCATAATTTTAAATTGATCTCTCTCGTTTCAATCAATCGTTTAAATTACAAATATAATAGTTTGGTTAAAAATTATGCTACTTTGGTTGCAAACCCAAGTACTTTGTTTAAAGTAAAACTTGAAGAACTAACAACCAACGACCAAAAAATGCAATTTTTCAACAAATTAATTAAATTCTTAATCAAAACGAGTATTTTTCAAAAAAAGCGTTGAATTTTTGAACAAAAAGTTAAATTTTAAACTATACAAATTTATGTCAAATCAGAAAAAAGACATTTGAAACACAATTAAACTTTAAACAAATAGATCAATCTACAACCACAAAGTATAATTTTTAACCAGAATAAATGAGTTCTTAACCATAAATATGATAGAAGACTTTTCTCCAGCGACTTCAGCAATCGAAAAAAAAAATTTAGATTTATCTCAATGAAAATGTCAGTCACAAGTACCGGTGTGGGTAATGGGAAAAACCGTTAACTTTTCACAAACAAATTGTAATTTCTAATTGTTTTTTATATGTTTAGATTGAATTTGAGCGAAAAACTGCTTTTAAAATTTTTTTTAAGCCTTCCTTATCTAAATCATGCTTCTCTTTTGTTAATGATGAACTTAATTTGAGTTATTATTTTCTAAAAACTTCATTGTATCAAAATAAAAATGTCTTTATATGGGAGTTTCGGCTTATTCCGAACTTCCAACATGAACGAAGTGATTGAAAATTACCTAACATTATTTAGATAAAGCTAGATAAAAAGTAAATAAGTTTTTTCTCTGTCGTAACTTATAAATTTTAATTATTAAATCATTTTCCGGATAATTTCAAGGACCTGCGAGAATGAAAAGACATACTTGATTTCGGTCCACGTCTAAACACATAATTGTGAGAAAAAATTAAGTTTCCTCTACTATGGTTGAAGTAGATTCGATGTAATCGAAAATCAGTTGCCTCATAGTCCCTTGTTGCACGCAAATGGCAAGTTTAGTATGACGTATGGATGAGCAGTAGCCTGGAGGCGTTTGTAAATTATAAAAAATACTCTTTCAAATTAGTTTATAATTTATTGACATGTGGGCAAGTGGCTTTTCTTGTTGTTTAATTAAGTCATTTCAGTGATGGACTCTGATTAAATTGTTGTAGGATTGCAGAGATCTTGG
This sequence comes from Druon quercuslanigerum, assembly GCA_010014905.2. NCBI lineage: Eukaryota > Metazoa > Arthropoda > Insecta > Hymenoptera > Cynipidae > Druon > Druon quercuslanigerum. Next base: position 5,091 of record JAAAKG020076955.1, on the reverse strand, counting down.
TGCAGCTTCGCAATGCAATATAACGATTGCAATTTACAGTAATCAACTGATCAGTCAGAAGTTGTTGTTTGGTTATAGAACACGCTGATGGCACATCTTGAGGATAGAAATACTTGTAAGCAGTATATTTATTTGATAGGACCTTGGAACGTAATTAAGATGCGCTGACTGTTGATCAACAAGCTTTCTTAAAAAGGCTCAGATTTCAGATGGACACGTGGACGGGGAGTGTTTCTATGGTAGGTGTAAGGTAGATGAACTCTGTGTTTTCTAAATATAAGTCGGTGGGACCCTGTGACGGGAAAACGGAAATTAAATTACGAGAAATCCTTTTCAGTTGAATTTAGTCGCGAGAACTGATCCATTGGAGGCTTCTCAGGATAGTTTGCGAATATATTCGTTTTTTACAGTTGAGGGAGAGGGTGGCCTTGTTGATGCTGCACAGCAGGGGCAGACGTGTACATTTTTTCGGGTTATAATTTACCACATTTTGGTAGTTGTTGCAGGTGCATGTATCCTTTGGGTTTCAAGGATTTCATGAAATTCGCAGGAATTTATCATATTCACAAAATTCCTGGAATCCGCGGAATTCATGGAATTTCTTGAAATTTATTAATTTCATAAGTTCCACCAATTCCGTGAATTTGAGTAATTCCGTAAATTTTTTGAATTCCGTGAATTCCATGAATTCCACGAATTTTAACGGTCGTCTATGACGCCGGACGGTGACATAGAGCAAAGAAAATTGTATGGAAAAATTAATTTTGAAATAAAATTATGTTCATCACATTTTAAATTTTTTATCAATAAAAATTTAAAAACTTCTGCTTCATTCGTTTACATAATATTAAAAAAGGGCTTGTCACCAACGAAAAAACGCAATTTTAACTTAAATCATTAAATTTTTAACTATAAAAATTAAAATTACTATCGGAAATGGAATGGTTAAATTCGCGGTCAGCAACTAATTCTCAAACAAAAAAATTCAACGTTTAAAAAATGGTGAAATCTGCAACCAAATAGTATAATTTTGAACCTAGACTTATGAATTAAAAAAAAGTAGCTTTCATGAAAAGATATTTGGATTTCCTTATTGGGTTTTTGTGATTCGAATACTCAATGAAGCAAGAAATCGAGAAAAAAAGGAAACTTGCTTTAAAAATAGAAAAAGATGAATTTTTTAAAGAAGGCGCAAAAGGTGGAGTACGCCAACGTTCGTGAATTATGGATCTAGATGCTTTACTTGTAAAGTAAAATTATCAGTTTTTATTTTTTCAAGTACTTAAAAGAATTTTAGTTACATTTATATTTTCCATACCTGATGACACATTCAGCGTGCAATTTTCCTTGTTACGTCACAAATCGTTTGACAATCTCTTTCTACCCGCCGGTGGCAGTGACGTGGTTTAAGAGTAGCACTTAAAAACTTTTTCGGATTCGGCGTCCTTGCCCTAACGGGGTTTTTCGATTAAGTACTGATCCAATTCGAAGACCTCGCCGCTCCTCATGTTTATACCCACCCGCCGCCGCTGTTTTGTATCTGAATGATATATTCCACGAAGAACTGAATTTGTTTCCAGTATTGCAACTATGTCACCAGAGTATGTTGCTGATATGGTTTGTTTTTCGGTTGGTATTAGCTATAGTTAGAACTTCCCATTTCACCTAATGTAAGTGGTTTATCAAGAGGAAAAGTTTGTCCGTGAATTTCAAATCGGCGAACTGGATTGGTGTTACGAATGAGCCGAATAAGACCCATCTGATAAGAACTGACAACAGGAGACCTAGATCTGGCACGAAGATGTGGCTCGCTAAGAGATGAATAGTAATAATAATAAGTATTATTATTATAATGATAATAATAATTAAGTAGCTCTAAGAAAGCATCCAGGGGTGAATTTTGTCACCTCTAACGCTCGCGGCCGCTCGTAATTGTATACCTATAGCATCATCGCAGGAGGTTTCAAGCATCGTAATAGATTAACCACTAACATCCTGATTTTATCAGTCACTTGACGTAATCCGTGGCTGTGATGTACAACCGGATTCGCCTAAGTAAACGTTTTAAATAACAATAATAATAATAATAATAATAATTGAAAGTGTCCTATTTATGCAAGTACATAGTTATGATTGAGATTGTGCAGTATGTGCAAGCAGACCTGTCAGCTTGAAACTTGATCGTTTTATGTTAGAAGTGCAGGATCTTCATTAGGACGTGGAAATTTAGAAGTGAACTATATATGGACGTGCACACGTGGCAGGTGACCGGTTCTTCCGCTGGCTAAATTTTGCTTCCACTTAAACTTAAATTACCTTCTGCTAATAATATGCGTATAAATTCCTTATCAATAGGGACAATAGTTTTCTTTATTTGTAGATATATACATTATTATATTTACCAACAGAATTAAAGAGAACCAGCAATCATAAAACTACAGTCTGAATATTTCTTATATTTCATAAATATAGAAAAAATTATTAATGTGTTAATAAGGAATGGGAGTAGTAATTTAACTAAAGAATAGGCTGGTACATCACTCGATTTTGTAATACATGTATGCCTAAGTCGTTATCTCATAGATAAGAGGTGTTACGCGCCGATTTCGATGACACATTGACCACTTTTGGAGTAAACTAAAATGTTCCTAAAGAGTTTTCAATTTTGTGAAATTCAAACTTGAAGTCAGAATTTGCAAAAGCATGATGGTTGCATCAAGATGCTTGTTTGTTCGATGCGCATCGTGCTTGGGTCGATCCATAAACTTTTGACTTTTCTGGCTTAAATGGTTAAAATTTTGGCAAAAATTCGGGTCGCGAGTGAGAGTTGTCTGTGTGCACATCCCTCGGATATCGTTTTTGAGGCGATTTTAACTATTAATATCAAGGAAAAGTGTTTGGATAAATGAAGATGTACTACTCGCTCCAGAAACATCCTGCTTAGTGGAACAATATGCTCTATTTCTCGTAATGGTCTTATGTGTGTGCTGCCTCAGCTGTGAAATTGGAAATGGATCTCTCGAAATTTTAATTTTTCTCTGAGAAACTATTATCAATACAGTTTTCCGAGTGCCTCTTATTGTTTTTTGGTGGTTCGACAATTACAATTCTGAACATAGTAAAAACATTGTCCCAGCCCAGTGTGATTCTCGCAGCTGTCTCACCAGTGGCTCTCACTCTTATCATGCCGGCCAATGTTCCTAACACCAAATTGACCGTTTTGGGTCCCGATAAAACGGAGCATCCCTGCCCACACTGTGGTAGCAATCCACGCACAGGTATAAGGTGTACCAGCTGTGGTACGCTCTATCATGAAGGTTGTTATAACAGACAAAAAGTCCTAAAATGAGTTGTCTCAAAATGCTGCCCACCATCTCAATCAGCTTCTCCAAACCCAATGATAACCAACGAAGCATTGAAAGCTCTCATAACTAAATTATTAGAAAAACATCTTGTTGCGATAAAGGGAGAACTCACCAAAAATAAAGATGATATCAATAAAACCATGCAAAAATTATCTGACAAACTAGATGTGGTTTCTGATCGCCAAAAAGTCACTGACCAATCTGTGGAACAAATCAAGGTAAGATTGGATACTGTGGAAATAGCGCTAACTGATATCGAACATACGGGCTTGTCTTCTCATTCTAATGACCTTGCTGCTGAAGTTCTTTAACGTCAATTTAGATCTAAAAATATAGCTTTTTGGAGTGCCTGAATCCACTGCAAGTCCTGCCGACTCAAGAATTTATGATGAGAAATCTAAACTTAACGATATTTTTGGCAAACTCGATATATCAGTAAGTGATCTAAAAATCTACAGGGTGGGAAAAAAAGCAAATGAAACAAGTCGACCAGTTAAGGTTATCTTTAAAGATACAGCCTAGGCTATTAACTTTCTTCGACAAAAATCGAAATATGATGGCCCGATTTCCTTCATGCAGGCCAAAGGCAGCAGCAAAGAGATCATATAAAGAAGTTGAAAACAGAACTTCAGCATCTCAAAAATGATGGTTTAACAAATAAAACTATCAGGTTTTTAATGGTGTTCCCAAAATTGTTCATATTCAACCTGCAAAGCCAACAAAAAACGGATTAACAGCAACCCAGGAATAAGCACGTCACCGTCTTTTCTATCAGTTTATTACCAAAATATACGAGGACTTAGGACAATGCTGATAACCCTGAGAACATCAGTGTCAACATTGTCGACACCCTGGGACATCATAATTTTAACGGAAACATGGTTACATCAAGGTATAAATGACGCCGAACTCGGTCTTCAAGACTACCACATTTACAGAAAGGACATATCTCTGAACACAAGTATTTTTGCGTAGGGAGGTGGTGTTCTAATTGCCGTAAGTAAAAAAATACCCAGTAATCAAATATTAATTTTAGAAACCTCTATTGAACAAATTTCTGTCAAAATTAGACTGGCTCATATTGATTATATAATCTGTTCTGTATATTTTCCACCCGCTTCTCTTATAGAAAGTTACAATAAGCATATTGTTTCCGTGAATGATGTTACACGTCAGTTGCCACTAGCGAAACTCTTCTTTACAGGCGATTATAATCTTCCTGGTGTTTCCTGGTATACTGATAATAGAGATTTCTTAATGGAGAGATGTTCTTCAGTCAGAGGTACAACTCTAGATGCGGACGAAACTATATCTAACAACTATGGATTTTTAGATCGTAGGCAACTAAACAGCATAATTTTATAGCAGATTGTTAAAAAGATTCTTTCAGTAAAATTTTCATTGATGAACAGCATGACTTCCGGCCTTGTAGATCCACAATTACAAATCTCACAGTTTTTAGAGAATTTGTTACAGAAACTATGGATATGGGTCATCAAGTAGATGCGATATACACTGATATCGCAAAAGCATTCGATCGCGTAAACCACGACATTCTTTTGTCTAAATTGAAGGCCTATGGTGTAAGAGGATCACTGCTTAATTGGCTCAGTAGTAATTTGAAGGAGAGAATTCAATATGTGAAAATTGGTAGTTTCAAGTCAGATAGTTTTTGTCCTTCATCAGGTGTTCCTCAAGGCTCACATTTAGGACCTATATTTTTCAC
>JAAAKG020076944.1:0-16993 GCA_010014905.2 Druon quercuslanigerum | reverse complement strand
ACGAATTCCATAATTTTTGGGGAATAATCCCTAATTATTGTAAAAATTTCCAAAATTTTGGTGAAAATTTCCTATTTCCTTGGGAAAAGATTTTTTCCCCGCCAAAATGTGGAGTTTTCCTTACCAAATCGTAGGGAAAATACCCGAAATTTTTTACAGTGCACTTATGGATTACGACTGGTATGAACATGACAAAATTCAGTCTTTCTTGAATACCTATCGTACCTACTAAAGAATCCCAATATTTTTGGGTCGGGTATTCAACAAATTTGCACCCCGAATAAATTAAGTAACGAGTGCGCTCTAGAAAAACCAGAGAATAATGAAAGAAACTCGAATGAAACAACAATTGATCAAAACAGTCAAAAAACTTACCGATTACGTTTTTTCACGTTCTTCTCCCACGCGCCCACGTTTCGTTTCTTTTTGCGAGTTTTTTTCATTCTAGCTAGGAAAAACTCACAGCAGAATAGGTAAGTTTTCACTGCATAGAGCGAATTTTGCTACCAAAACCCATTGGTAGATTGCTAGTTTTGCTTCTTCCAGGTCCCTCCAATGATCAAGTTTTGGAACTGACTTTGATCTTAGAACGTAAAAATGAAGTAAATGGAGCCAAGTTTTCTCGTATTTGACCTTCAGGTTCGAAATAGCGCTCACAAACCTATCAGAAACTACTACCATCTCTATTGTTTCAAAAAATGCAAGGAGCGAGTTTTGGTACTCACGTAATCAATTAGTCTTGTACCTTTCACGGCCATTCGAATAGATGGCAGTTGACTGTAATATTTTTTAATCCTTTTTGGCTCATTCCGGAGGACTTTAATGCGCTCCATCGCATCGCACCCTAAAAGAAATTCAATTACGCTCAATTGGAAGTACTGATACCAAGAGCGTAGAAGGCTGTGGAGGTGGGGGGGGGGGCGGTTACACGTCTTGTGTATTTCGAATACTAATTTTTTATTATTTTTATAATATTATGCCAAATCTCTTTCGGGGTAAGCGTAACTCACTCGGTTCTAGCCTCGTTATACTGACGGGAATTAGGAAATTCATGTGAGAAAAGTAATAAAGGGAAGTGTCGGAGGAGGTATTTGTGGAAGGTACACATTTTTTTACCAAACTAGAATTCTTATTTTTCTTTTTTAAGTATTATGTTTGTTCTACAGCACTGCTTCCATACAGGTCTCTGATCAATCTCTCTAAAAATCACCCGAGGTGAAGAGCTTCACAAAGTCATGATGTTTCATAGACCACAGAAAACACGCAAAGCTACTTGACATTTATATAGTAAGAATATCTCTTGAATCCAATTACATACACATGTAAAGCCCTACACGCGGGTCCATTACTTTCTAAGGTCTTTCGTTTCAAGCGTCTCTTGTTCCGCTGACACTTTTCATCACACATTTCTTATGGAATATTTTTTCCACCATTCTCTTTTTCTACAAATACTCTACCTTACGATACACCACATTCTTGAGATTCCTGTTACTAGTTACTTTTTCTATTAGCGTTTTTACTTTTACTTCTGGTGATGGCTCCTAATTTCCCGATAACCGTTATACACTTCTTTATACGCCTGGTTATCTCTCCATCGATCTTTCCGTCAGTAGTAAAAAAACTTCTAAGATACTCGTACTTATCAATTTGTTCTATCCTTTCATCATCTGAGTTGTTGCACAATGCTTTCTCACCCTTTTCTTCAGACCCCATAATTTTTGTTGGTGGTGCAACGAACGGTGGATGAGGGGTGGATTTTCGTGGAAGGATCACGCTGCTGGTCGAACTTCTCATCGATTCACTTTTTTTTTTAATTACTCAGTATAAAATTCCTAACAAAGTTAAGGTTGCCGATTTTTTATTTTAACCAAATTTAAACTAATGGAATGTAAATAATTGTCTTTAAAATTAAAATGTTTAATATTAAAAATATGCATAAACAAAAGCTTCGATTTGACCATTTTTCCCGAAATCTTCATCAATATAATTTTTTTTTAATAAAAAAATCGAAAGTTAGTAACCTTACGTTAGTTAAGAATTTTATAGTGAGATATTAAAGAAAAAAGTGAATCGGTTTAGAAATGCGACCTGCAGCTTAATCCTTTCACGAAAATTTATTCCTGAACAACTGTGCAATGGAGCACATTTGAAGTAGAATATGTTTTGCAAGCGAAATATGATTATTGGTGCATAATGGAAGTTTTAACATTAACGTTGCACTAGCCCCTCCAACCAATTTATATTTTAATTAATTAACTGGCACATGCAATTTTTTTGTGCTGCGATAGAACGCATTTGAATAGTGAGAAGAAGTTCTGAAAAATTTTAATTTTTGTCAAAAACCGCCCACCAGCCCATCCACTATGCTTCGCCGATTACTCCTTTGTCATAGTAACTAAATACTTGTTATTGGTTATGCGATGGTGGATAGTGCGTCATCACCCCCCCCCCCTCTTGGCGCTGTCTTCACACTTGCAATAACTCCTACATTAGAGACGTAGAATGAAGGCGTATAGGCCTTAAAATAGTTACATTTTTAATAATCTCTTTTTTATGGATGAATGCATTTGTGCGTATGGAAAGGAGAAAATAGAGGTAAAGAAGACGGACCGGCTGGATCTTTAGATGAAGACGAAATCGAGACGGAGTATAGTGTTTTCTTTGGATTTACGTGACGCCACGTGCACTCTGCGCTTGGTTGCACCGTGTAGATCGAAGCAGAGGTTGGTTCCATTTCGCGGTATGCCCCCCCCCCCCACCCGCTCGGGAATGTGAACCTTCGGGCTTCGTCCCGTCAACAGTGGGGTCCTCTCACTCTGCTCCATGGTTCACAAAGATGCGCAGAGACGAGGAAAGAGATGTACACACGATGACATCTGCTTTATCTTTGTTTCTCGCCATCATTGTGTTGCTAAAGCGCTATCCGACTATCTCCCTCTCACATTCGAGATACTTACGCTTCTCTCTGTAGCTAGAGTTCACACAAGTCTACACCCTAACCACTCTCACACATAAGCAGAGTGAGCCGAGTTAACCACCCTCTCACTCCTAACAACCACCCACTTGGATCCCTGAAACCCTCATGCTTTTCCCGCATATCCACCCATTCGCTACTTACTCTACTCGACGCGACCACACTTCGTTCGAGAGTGGAAACTGAGAAAATGGTCACCTAGTGTCATAACGCTACCAGATTTATACGGCTTCAGCTGCTTCTCATTTTACTAAATTGCTACCTTTCGTATAAGGGAATCTCCACTGATCGAGATTTAAAGGATTTGTGACCTAATGTTTACTCTCTGAGATTTTGCTTTCTGCATGGACCTTTTATGTACTTTCAGGATGAGAGCATATTGTACGTGAAAATCCAAATCAATGTTGGTCTTCGCTACACTGATTTTTCAAATATCGTAAATATTGTTTTCGTTGTCACTTCTGACTGGAGATAAATAGATTGATTTGTACTCGACAGTAGTTCAAAATTATGTATAAACTATAGTAGCGTGAAGCATTATGTAAAGACATTGATCAAAAACATGGGTAAACTACACTGTTTAATAAAAAATTGGTAAAATAGCAAAATTCTAGCTGGGTGAACTACAAAAGTTTGTGGACTTCTGAATTTCGTTGGAGGTTTTTTTTCGAACGGAATTAAATACTAGGATTTATCATGCCGCAAGGTATAATCTAAATTAAAAATAAAAATAATCTAAATTCAGAGACAAAAAGAGCCCGAACGCAGAATTTTTTGTAAATATTTTACAATATCTTACCATTTTAATAATAAAGGAGAGCCTTCATCTCAAAAAATGTGAGAGGTACGACAAAGTTATGAGTGGGAAAAATCTTAAGTTTTTTATGCTTTATCATATAGTAATAATAAAACCTTGAAGCAACCCCCTAGTAAGGCTAGCGAGGAATATTATTTTGTTAGTAATATTTATTTTTATTTTCACTGGGGAATAAAAATTCTCAAATAATTTCAACCATAGTAGTAGCAGGTGATATACCTAGATCATCACATATTTTTATTATAGTTATTGTGAAAATGACTGACTAACTTATAACCTTGAAAAATAATTTCTGTGGTGAGATAGTATGCTTCGGCTCTTAGCAGCATTTTCCCTCAACTACAGAAAGTTGCAATTCAGAAATTTACGATCGAAAGAAATATTTATTTAGAATGACCCGTTTTTCTTCTTCTTTAGGCGTGCAGATTGTTTATTCAAAAAAGAATTTCTACGAATAAAATAGACTAATATTTAATTCTTGTAATTATTTTACATATAGTATTCTTGTTTCGAAAATTATGAGTAAAAATAAAATTTGAAGTTCCGAAAATCTTATGCATAATTTTCAATTCAAATATAATTGGTAAGCATTTCGAAAATGTGATAAAATTAGAAGAAGTCACTTTTTCCGTAAAAGAAGACATTCCAAAATTATTTTTAGCAGAATTTCTAAGGGATATTCAGGGTGGCCGCTAGAACAGAAACCGGGAAATGACCGAGAATTTTATGTGTCCGGGAAAAAACGGGAAATGATAGTGAATTTATTTTTAGCGAATAATTTTACACATTTTTAGAACAAATATTCTTTGCAAGTTTGATTTCAACAGTTTTTAAATATTTTTTTAAATTTCTATCCTTTACAATTATATCATTCAGTGTACAGTCCGTAATTCGAAAATCTTTTACTTAAAATTTTTTGATTTTGTATTTTAATTTTTAAGCTTACATTTTTTATTTAATAAAAACTTAAAATACAGTTTCAAAGACTTAAAACATTAAAAATTAATGGCTTTCGAAATGACAATTTTGGATAAAAAACCTTCTTAGTTGATCAAAAGTGAATATAAATTATCATAATATTTGATATTGAACTATAAATTTAGGATTGACATGTGAATAATAATTGATTTTACAAGTCAATTGGCAACTCAGTTCAAAATTTAAGAAATTCCAGATTTGAACGTTAAAAATTAAATTTTTTCAATGGCAATTTTGAAATTCTTAGTTTTGTTAAACAAATCTTAAACGCCCGATTACAACTTTACAAACTATTTTCTATTTCAAAGTAACTTCAAAATAATATATTCATAATTAAAGGCTTCTATCAATTTTAAAACATTTATTTAGCCTAAAATTTTTGAAATTTTCTAATTAAGAAAAATAAAAATTTCTGATTGTTTAGACATATTTGATTTTTCATGTAAAATCGTTAATTAAAAATCACATACTGAAAACTAAACAAAAAACTGAACATTGAACGATACAATTAAAATTTTTCTGTTTGAAAAAATTTAATTTACAAGTAAAATTTTCAAATTTTGATTTATGATAAATATTGAGCATCTTTGATTCCTGGAAAAAAGTAAAGTAAGTTAAAGAGATACTTAGAAGGTAAGCAAAGATTTAAAATTAATTAAAAATTTGTAATAATTTTAAATAATTTAAACGAAGTCTCTACGTATACCAACAGAATCCGGCTATTCTTACCTACATTTTTGTGTAAATATTCCACGGCCTAATTTAAAACAAAATAGAGATTTTTGCAGATTTCGGACAAAAAATGTAGAATCTTTTTAAAAATCTTCAGATTCCTAGGGAATTTGAACATAACTTTTCATTTGAAAGAAATAATTTTAAGAGAATATTTTAAAAAATTTAAAAAGATTTCGATTCGCATTATTATACAAGATATTTAAAAGTTCTAAAGAAATCTCAAAAATAATTGAAAATTTGAATAAATATAAAACAATATGTAGATGTGTCAAGATTTGGAAATAAAATTTGGAAGTTTTCTAATGATTTTTAAAGTATTTAAAATGAAAATAATAATTCAACTTTTAATTTAGGAAGTGTTCAGTTTATAACAAAAATGTAATCGTATAATTTTTAATATTTCTAGCTTAAAAATGCCTAAAATGATTTTTAGCTCAGTTTTAATTACTTTAAATTCAAAATTGCTTAGTTTATGAGTTCGAAAATGACCGGGATTTTTTTATGTGATTTAAACGGCCACGCTAAATTAAGGGCATCCCACTATTGTATTTCGTTTTGTATTTTATTAAATTATATTTCTAAATTAATTTGTAAGTTATTAATTTTTCACTTTAGATTAAAATAGCGTCATTTTAATTAAGGAATCTTTTAGTTTTTGAACGAAGCTTAGAAATCTTCAATTTTTAAAGCTTTAAATTTAAATATTCCTTAAATTTTAAAGATTCCTATTTAAAAACATGTAATCTCTAAAGTTTTCAGAATGATTAAACTTTAATTGTTCACAATATATGAAATTCTTAAATTTTACAGGGTGAAAATAACAGTGATTTTTTTTATGTAAATCACATTTTTTAGTCACAAAATCTAAAGTATTAAGAATTAAAGAATTAAATTGATTGGAGTAAGGAATCGTTTCTTAATGTTAAAAAAAGAGATTTAAATAAAATGCATCTTAGGTCCCGAGAAATCATTTCTTTGACTTAATAACTTTAGAATTTATTGCAAAGAAACATTTCTTCGTATTAAATAAATATCGCGGAAGGAACGATTACTTTGAGTTGAGGCATAACTCTTTTGCTTTTAAAAATTATTTACTCAAGTGATTTAAGCAAATCCTTGGTTCAAAGAAAAGAAACCTAAAAAAAGCACTTCCTTGGATTATAAATTCTTCGATTCTAGTAGTATGACGAGCCCAGACCCGAACGAGTTATAGGAAATAATAATTTTTTCAGTGTGGTACTATAAATTTACGGCTTTTCTCAATTGCGCCCCTTTACTTACACTTTTTATTTCAATACATTCAATTTATTATCAAATACAAGAATCAGTGAGGGAAACAAGAAAATTATTATCTTTATTGTATACATGCTAGTAAACAAAGTTTCATTTTTAAAAGGTTAAATATCTGTAAAAAATGTTCTGAGACGAAATTAATATGTCGGAAATTAAATTTATCTTCAAGTTTAGTACTATTATTAATTATATTCTTCATTTTTTTGTGCAAGTAGAAATAATTACATAATAACATGTTTTGGAAATCGGTTTTCTTCGGAAATTAAACTGCTTAAAAGCAGCAATCACTGACAGTTTTTGTCAGAAATCTGCTACATTTTCAGAAAAAGATATTTTGTAGAGATGTCAGAAAATATCAAAAATAAATAAGGGAAAGAAAGCTATAACTATAAAGTGCTCTTTCAAAACAATCAATTTGAAAATATGCTTAGTTTGAAAATCCTAATTTGACACTAAAGGTAAAATAACCTTATTAGAACTGATTTTGAGAAAGATTTCTCTAAATTGAGAAGATCTCCTTGAAACATACTATTGTAAGCTTTTAAAAAGTGCAAGAAAGGCGTTTTTTTTTACTTTTTCCTCCTGCTTAAAAAAACTATACATGCTAGAGTAATTTTCCCAACAGACTCTTGATTCCTGAAAGAATCCTTTAAGAAATACCTAAATGAATGAATATAGAATAAATAATAATAATAATAATAATAATAATAATAATATAAAGATGAATCATAAAGAATAGTGTATTCTATAATCTATAGGATATAATTATGTCTGAGCTATCTTTAATTGTTTTTTTACGTATTTGTAAAAATATTTGTTTTTGTAGCCGTGTATAGAATTAAAATGCATTTTGCACCTAATGACTAGTGCAGACTGCTGCATTTAAAAAAAATAAAGTAACAGTGATTTGTGTGGAACACCACAAGTGGTGCACCACTGCACCACGGAAGCAAAAATATGGAACAAATTATATTTATCTTTAAAAAAATAGCATCGCTAGACCTTCTTTTCAAGGGTGGTAGGACAAGAAGTATCGTATGTGTCAAGGGCGTGCACCTATTTGGAAGGATAGTATAAAGAATGAAATATTTTAAGAAAAATTATACAAAGTGATTAATATAGATTTTGAACACATTTCGTTATATAGTAATTAAAAAATAATTTAACAAAATACCATAACAAGTTTTTAGATAAAAATCCATCTTCTCTCCAAATATAATGAACTGAAATAAATGGTAAGAATTGGTGAATGACAAAATTTCTAAAAGCCAATTTAGTATTTCTAATATGTAGGTAGATGACGTTTTTTTAACATTTTGAGAAATGTCTCATCATCGAAGATGTTTGGCGAAAATTGCGGAGAATTTATTTTCAATAATTTTCTTTGCTTAACCTATAAATTATTTATAGCCAATCCGAAAGTGATATTGAATTTTTGCCATCGCTTTATGCAAGAAAATTTTATGGTCTGCGTGAAAACATTAAAAAAGTTTTGATTGCTAAAAAAGTTGTAATTAAATACCCGGTCATTAAAATACTCGAGAGACCTTCTTTTATCTCCTATCTAACATCGTGAGACATATGTATTTTGAGAGAAAACAATCAGATCCCGGAAGAAAGATGAATTTTGATTGACTGAAAGCAATTAAAGTTAAGCAGAGAACAATTACATTTAACGATTTCATAATTGACCCAGATAGTTAAAATAATTCTTTCAATAATTATAGCCCACAGGGGCATAACTCATCGCAGGTATACATGCGCATATACGACGAATCGCAGTTTCGAAGTGAATTGATAACCCTAAGGCTAGCATCCTTGTCGGTGTGAAGAGACTCTACTTTTGATAAATAATAGGCATGTCACCTGGGGCTCCTGTGTCAAGGCAACCACGAAGCTCAGTAAAAGATGAACTTCTCGTTGATAACCCCGATCCTGCGGGAAATATTTTCTAATAAGGCAATTTCTTTTGATCGTGCCGTGTCGGAGACTGATTTGATAAGCGAAACTGTCTAACGTCATGTCATTAATCATTTATCAGGAGACTCGTTTCACCTCAGGAATGGTGTATGTATAAACTATGAAATTCAAACACATGTCAGTATAAGATGTAAGTGCTATTATTGAATAAAATATTTAACTAATCACTATCAATCAACTACTATTCAACTAAATTCGAATTATATGTAAATTAATTTCATTCTTCAATATTCATATAACCGTTTAATCGAGCGAAGATGTATGATGAAGTTTAATTGCCACCAATTATGATAAAGTTTTTGATGTTTTTATTACGAATCAATTAATGCTTCATTGCTTATTACGAGATGGAAATAATAATTAATCAAGAACATTAATTATACTTTGTGGCATATGAAATCATGTAATGTAATGGGTTTAATTCTGTTTCCTCTCCCAAATTTTCATGTGCGGAGACTATAGTGTTTGGGATTTTTATCGTAACCTCAATTTAAGTTAGTTTAAAGTTACTTTTAGTATTAATATTCTTAATTGATTATCTCATTATTTTTAAAAGGTCGAGAAAAAATGTTTCATTTGATAGATAATAGAAAGTATGTAATAAATAGCAATGGGGATACGGTTACTGCAAAAAACGCTAGGAAATACAGGCAAGCCAGGGAATTTTATACTCTGTGCCCTACTTTGGGTATGCTTATCCAAATAATGAAATCAATGAACGTACAATAATCAGTTTTCTGCATTATCCTTCAGAAATACGTGGACCCTGGTATTTTCTCTACGAAAGCTCTATATTCTAAAGGGTTCCACTGCTTACTAGTACTTAATGACACTATAAATGATTTGTTTTTGATTTTAGGCCTCTTTCACTGTCCCGAAATTTATAACTATATACAGGGTGATTTTTTAACTTGGGACTTTCAAATATCTCGAAAAATAAGCACTCTATGAAAAAATGTTATGAATCAAAATGTAATCACTCTGAGGAGTACATACACTGATGTTAAAATCGGTTTCCCCAAACCGTCCGCTGGGTATGAGACAAATCATACGGATTTTTATCCAAAGAATTCCAATATGCAATAAAAACGGGGTTCCCATTTAAGATTTCGAACTTGCCCCCACCCCAGGTGGCGGTGTGGGGGAACCGATTTTAACATCAGTGTATGTACCCCTCAGAGTGATTAAATTTTGATTCATAACATTTTTTCATAGAGTGCCTATTTTTCGAGATATTTGAACGTTTCAAGTTTAAAAAAATCACCCGGTATAATATCAATAGTAGAAAACCTAATTTACAAAGTTCGGGTAACTTGGCAGTATTCGTCAATTCTAATAGAGTACCTGATTTTTGAATTAGCTTACTTACACTTAAATCATCGTTTTTACTATTCAGATGGCCTCTCTGACGTATCTACATATAGAAACTGCGCGCAACTATCCAGTTCAAAATTTTTTAGATTTTTATTTTCAGCAGACACCATATAAAGGCAAAAATGTGTTTCTAGAATTATCGAAGTATTACTCATTTTAATATCGAACATTTTAATTTTGTTGAAAAGACGTAATCTGCTTCATCGTAATTTATTTCAAGAATTCTTGAAGTACACTTTGCTATGCTTACAGAAATCCAATATTATATTGGGCTGAAGAAGTAAGTGATGTATTTAGTCAATATTCCAGTATGCACAAAAGTTCTGTTCAATATAAGGATAAAATTAACCTTTTAATATTTTAGCGAAAATTTCCTCTCCACCGTTTGTAGCTGTGAAAACTGCGGGCCTCATGATTGTATCGAATATTTTATATTTTCTGTATTTAGACATCCAAATACGTCTCCGAAAGGAAAATGATGTCTCTTAACAAATAATGCACTTTGTATTTTTGTTAAATATAATAATTTCTTATATAAATATCTCATAATATGACCTACTCCAAATAAAATGGGCAGCATCTTAAACATAATACTATAGAAAAAACTCAAAATTATATGTTCTTCATTTATTTCATTACAGACAAAAATTAATAAATTAATCAAAAATATTTTTGTAGCTTGTGCGCATGCGCAAAATAAGTGGCATATCTAAAAAATAAATTCCTATATGCATTCAGACATTGTGCTTTATTTTAAACTTTCTTTTTTGCCGAAAATGACACTCTCGTGGAAACGCCTATGTAAACGGCGCTCCTGATTGGTTGACAAGCGCAGTAGTTTTATGTACCGTTGCAGCACAGTTTAGTTATAAGGGAGATCACCGTACAGTACATAATGAGCCTACGGTGGATAATAATTAATTAAAAGTGCAAATACACCTGAAGAAATAAATTTAATTTTAATTTATCAATGCGTAGCGTGTATGAACTTTTAATTACAATTAATTATGTCTTTAATATATTCTAGTATTTTAAATTTATAATTCTATACTGTAAGTTTACTATTACTGTATTTAAAACTGAACTGTTTTTCCTAACATTTATCGAAATTTTTTACAAGATACTTAGTGTTCTCTCGAAAATTTTATAAATATGATTTATTTTCCTAATTTGTAATGCAAGTTACTGTTTATATGAAAAAATTATTATTTTTAGGCAATGTATTTGGAAAAGATATGCCTAAACTCTTCAAAAGTTATATATATTAAAAATTAAAGTTAACCCAAGAGAGTATATAAATATAAAACTAAGAACCTAATTAATGTATTTATGATGAATATGAATTTTACACGTTGCTAAAAAAACGATTCACAGGACATGCGACTATGATAAGATAAGAAAGTTTCAAATATCTTTTTAAAAAAAGGTGCAGAACCGTTGCAAATGTTTAAACATACATGAGAAGAATTATTATTTTTATGATTTATTGGGTTTTGACTTGAGCGTTTCAACAAATTCTCTCATTTTATGGCATGATAAATTAATATGGAGCATGATTGGGTATTTTATCAAAAATATTACGCAAAAATGGTGATAATTGTTAACTGTTATGTGGAAACAATGAATAAGTATAAAAAATGTCCCTCCTATCATCACAAACTTTACAATAGAAATCACTGAATAATATGAACTTTTTTCTAAATAATTGTTTTAAAAGAATTTATAAATAGAAGCAATGTGAATGAAACGAAACTTTTGAAGAAAATTTAATTTTTAAGATTTCAGAATTCGAACATTGTTTTAAACTGTGCTTT
This sequence comes from Druon quercuslanigerum, assembly GCA_010014905.2. Taxonomy (NCBI): domain Eukaryota; kingdom Metazoa; phylum Arthropoda; class Insecta; order Hymenoptera; family Cynipidae; genus Druon; species Druon quercuslanigerum. The sequence continues at coordinate 5,028 of JAAAKG020076944.1, read as the reverse complement.
ACCAGTTTTATACCCGATCATACACTGTTGCCATTTCAAGTTAATACTTAAAAATTAAAATTCGAAATTATGTTAAATTATTATGGTAAATGGCGAAGCCCTCCAAGCCTTACCAAGAATTAAAAATTTGAGTTGAGTGAGATTAATTATCTATTATAGATTAAAAAAAACTAAGCGTTTTTTATCCATAATTCAAATAATCCTACAAGAAAATCAGTCTTTGGAAGAAATATTCGATCAAATTAAGGAATTTAACGTAGACCTGAGGAAGTTTAATCGGCGTTTGTATGCTATCAGTTTGCTGATTTTGTTTCTACTTGCCATTGTAGCGCCTTCACGCTAGGATGCACACGACAAAATGCTCAGCGTCGGCATGTCTAGGAGAAGTCAGCGTGAAATCTTTGCACGGTCCTCGTCGCGAAGCTTTGTAGGAGATTGTGTACTATTTTATGTACGGCGAGTTGAAGTCGCTGCAGGAAGTTCGCTTTCCAACCCCTCAATCCTACGACAGAGTTGATCCAGCAAAAGACCGAATGTCGAAAGTGAACCTGGTATGTCTTTGACATGACCTCGTCGCTACACGACAACGTCCTCACTCCTGAACGAAATCTCAGGAAATAACGAAAACCTATCAAGACTTTTATGCCAGCCAACTAGCATTCGCCTCGTTCCTTGGTGAACAAATCAGTGAGCTGCTCAGAGGATCCGATCGATAACCAAGCTCAGCTCGGTACTTGGATACTTCCGATCGGGTTAGTATCGCCATAAAACTAGGAATATGCATGTTACTTGATCCCTGCCTTGAGTCACCGCCCGCTGCTCGATCCAGAGCAAAAACATAAATCTGAAGAAAGAGACAGATGCCCGATAAAACCCACAAGAATTTTCCCTTAGATAGAAAACCCTGATCAAATAACAAATTCCCGAAATTCAATTTCTCACAGCCTGACAACCTCTAGACATTGATTCCTTCTTTCTCAAGACTATTGAGTGTTATTAAGAAGAATATTATCTTTTAATTGTTATTAGCATGTAAGTATCTGAACAATATCTATTAATGAATAATTAGAGCGAGTAAAGCGAATAGGTCCTAAGTCCTGTTAGCGTAATTTTACAGGAGAGGCAAAAAACCTTTTCAGAGGAATACTTTACAACCGATTAAGGAAATTATTTATTTGTGTAGGTGGATAAATAATTCTATTTACCTTGTATTATAAAAATATTATAAAAAACATCACGAAATTTCTCTAAAATGGGTATTTTTATTTGTTTCATAATTAAATGACACTATTCAATAAAAAAGGAACATTTGTAGAATAAGTATATTTTTTTGGAATTTAAATAATAATATCTTCATTCATAAATACTTATAAAAATTCTTTAATTCCCGTCGAATTGTTAAAAGTTGTGCATGTCAGATGATCCTCACAACAGGAGATAAAATTGCTTTGATAAATTCTGTTGCAAAAATTTGCACCCGAATTTTGTGCTCAAGGTTGACTAGATGGGCTGAAGTAGAAAACTGGCTTCCTTAGAATCAGGCGGGTTTCAGGGCTGCAAGGAGTTGTATATATCACATTTTCACTATGAATGCATTAGTTTTGATTTGGTACCAAGCAAAGTACTTGCTTATATTCTCCCCTTGTATTTCGTGACGTATTCGCCTTCTCTTACAAATTTCTGGCATCGCAAAGTACTTTCCATACATTTTTATATTGTAATTGCTCAATTTGCTTAATTTTTGAAATTTTCAAAATTCATTTTTTATGATAAATAATTAAAAATTATAATGTTAACCATGATAGCTAGACGCAGATTACTCCCACGATTCCACTGATATAAAAAACCCATTTTTCGAAAAAATGTCGCTTAACTATGTTCTTCCGTTGTAGGGCAGAATTGGGGCTTATGATATTTTTACGGTAGCTCTAAGTTGTATGGAGAGGCTGTTGGAAATGGAGGACCAAAGATATTTCGTATGCTGCTTTAAAGAAATTAGACTCCTGAGCAGCTAAGGCTAAGTGATCTTAAATTTAATTGGGTTTTGCAATTAAGGGATTTTTTCTACATGCGTTACCACACTTGTCCTTAGTACCAGGCATTCCACCTTATCTTACTTTCCGTCTTATTTTTTATGTCACGCGCACAATTGCTCAGCTCAGACCCCTGGGTTCAATTACAGGTTGTATTCGGATCGTTTAGTTTAAATTTATGTACATAAGAGCCATCGAGAAACTGTCCAATATGCAATCTCGGGGAAAAAGAGGATTTGTTTCATATCTTGGCAACTTTTCCTGCGTATGCGGATTTTAGATCTTCCATTTTTCAGCGGCCTCCGACTGTCACATCCATTTGAAAATACTGGTTATTCTTTCTTAACTCTAACTCCCTACAGGAACTCCCCAAACTCGCCTTATTTATTTCTAAAATGTTGCGTCTTAAAATATTTGTAATTAAGTCTTAGACCTGAAAATGTCACTGTATGCATTACAATATTGTTTTAATGCTCATCGTATAATTGTAATCGTCGTTGTTTCTGCATAGCACTTTCTGCCTGTATTTAGCAAATTATATGTTAATTACTGTATATTTGCCAGTTATTTGTAATGGTTGAAACCCATGAAACAAACTATTTTCTAAATAAAAAATAAAAAATAATTTAGTGTCAATTATTTCAAATTTTATAATATTTGAATACACTTAAGGCTAAATTTTAGGTTGAAAGGTTTTAAAACTTTAATTTTTTCACTTCAATAGGTGTAAAAAAGCAAGAAGGTATGATTTTTGACGAAACAGAGTTTTATCAAAAAGTGGACTTAGCATCTTTTAGTTTTGCCTACTTCAATTTTAAAAATTCTTATACAAAGTTTTATTTAAAGAGTGAGTGATACTTGCAAAATGTCGAAATCAGTAAACAAAGTATAGTATTATTGTTAATGCGTCGTTTCTCTTGCAGGATACGCTGACATGTTTTTTCTTCTCTCAAAAGAACTATTTTTAGGTTAGATGAATCAAAGTAAAAAATGTGTAATGAGCATAATATTCTTACTGAAGCATGTAAAAAGGAGGCACCAGTGAGGACAAAAAATCATTTTCATCATCTAGTTCGACTGCCTCCAACCGAACCTAACCGGACAAAGTGCTGCTTAACTTCTGTGATCGAACGGTAAGCCTCAGTAGTTGTTCAAGTCAACATCCTGTTGTTTTGGTGCTTTAACTACTAAAATTTGAAAAAAATCCTTTTGCAAATACCTTTTAAAATTAGAATTAATATTAAATATTTTATCTAGCTCGTAAATGGTGAAAAATCATCTGACTTCTCTTACTTGCTAAACACGTTCTGTAGTCATATAGAGTATCTTGACCTGTGACACGACAGTTGTGTAAGAAAATGACTGCTAAAATGCAAGATTGTCTGAACACTACTTGAACTCTAGATGCTTCTTAGACATTTGTTCTGAGAGACTCCAAGTGGGGAAATAATTTACGTGGAGGGAGTTATTACTGCCAGAGAGTATTGTGGTGAGAGAACATGTTTTCCTAGTGTGACCGAAAGTACTTTTTCATAATGCTGTTTTCCGTTTAAACTCGAAGTGAAAAAGGGAAAGACTTCTAAAAACACTGTTTATTCATTTTACTTAAAAGTTTTATGTAAACGTGACAGTGAATTTATGGAACAAAAATGCTAATAACGATAATTCATTTACAGTGTCATATCTGCAATATATGGTCACAGAAAATATAAAAACGCACGCTATTCATGATTACTTCTGTTCTAATTCATAATTCTTAATTTCTAATTTAATTTAAGTTTTAGTGTAAGTTACTTTTAGTCGCAGAATTATCGAGTACTCGCTGTAAAAAAAATGTATCTCGATTTTCAGTGCTGTTAGTGCACTAACTGTCTATGGATATTTATTTGTGGATCAAATAAAATCAGGAAAACGTCTGAGAATTTTCTGTTCAACCTGGTGTCTTTTTTATAACGTCGATGCTGATGCTTCTATTTCTTGCAGTGGACGTCGACGCTTGTCAAGTTGAGTATACTTAGGAGGTTGAAGAATCTAGACCAGGCTTTTCCAGGACATTTTTAATCAGTCGACTTAGAGAGATTGTGTGGAAATCGCCTAATCAGTTAATTTGTTTGCAAACTCATTTTTATTGTTGCAGAAAAAACTTTAGTAATAGTTGAGTGACAAAAATTCCACCAATTCTTCAATCCGTCCTCATACTGACCTACGAAAGGTTCCGCAAATTATGTTATGCTGACTTTTATCGTTGCTATAGACATGCTCTTTAATGTGTACACTTGTTGGAGGATATTTCGCCAACCAGAAAAATATGACTCTATAGTAGATGTCATTTCCGATTAGAAGAAAGTAAATTAGTGAACTGAGGTCCAACGATTAAGGGTTTTGTTTCAAATTATTTAAATACACCGAGGAAACCAAGGTTGGCTTGGCCAATTTAGAACTATAAAAATTCACCTGGTGTCATCGTTATAATTCTTTTTTAGTACTTTTAAAATTATGGCAAAGGGGGGACAAGCGTCAAAGAATTGATAATTCGAATTAATCTTAAATGCATTAGTTGCGACAGAATATGGCTCGTTTTTCCAAAAGACTTAGTTACCGCACTTTATATTTACTCTGCTGGAAAAAAGTTCAATATCAGGATAACTGCAAATTTCACAGAGAAGCTCAAAAGTTTCTTGGCATAAGCTGTACTTAGTTTTATCCTCTACTCGTCGTGACATCTCTTCTGCGAGCGTATTTTCCTCTGACCGGATGTAAGACGCGCGAATCCACCGTATCATATTCTCGCACAATTTACAAATATCCTTAGCCCTTTTTCTCAAGTTTTGGAACTATATGCCTCAAAGAAAGCAGCCTTTATTTTCAAATAATTAATATGACATTGGCGTTCCTGAGGTTTCAAGAATCCGCGGGTCAATTATGTACCGCAGGCTGCTCCCCAACCTGTCAGGGAACCTGTTATGACGATCTATGTATGTATATATATATATAT
>JAAAKG020076933.1:0-16993 GCA_010014905.2 Druon quercuslanigerum | reverse complement strand
AACTAGGGCCTCATTCACACATTCTAACCATTCTTTCCGCGGTCTGCCTCCGGGCACGCTGCCATTTACTTTACCTTGATATTCTTGTTTCGTTAGTCGTTCATCCTTTATTCTCTCAATATGCCCGAACCATCTTAACTGATTTCTTTCAAATGTGTCAACTATCATTTCTTCCGCACCATATTCTTTAAGGATTATCTCGTTACTCGCTTTGTCCATCAGAGTTTTCCCGCATATCATGCGCAAGAATCTCATGTCGATCGCGTTAATTTTACTCTTATCTTTGTTCTTGATATGTCCATGTCTCGCTGCCGTATAGTACAGTTGGTACAAATAAAGAATTATGTATTGCCATTTTAGCCTTATTTAATATATTTTTACTTCTTATAAGGGGGTCTGCTCTACCAATAACCTTCTTACATTCGTTTATGCGTCTGTCTAACTCTTCATGTATTTTTCCGTCTGTAGTAAATAAGCTGCTAAGCTATACGAATTTATCAACTTGTTCAATTCTCTTATCTTTTAATACAATGTTGCATATTGTTATCTCACTCTTTCCTTCAAACACCATAGTTTTTGTTTTATTTACGTTAATTTTGAGGCCCATGCTCTTCATGCTTGAATTCAATTTATTCAACATTCTTTGCAGATCTTCTATAGATTCTGCAATGACAACCTTAGCATCTGCGAACGCTAACCCACGTACCTTTACTGTTTCGAGATCCACTCCTTCTTCGCCGAAAAGAGCTGTTCTTAAACACGTGTCCATAAATAATATAAATAGCCATGAAGAGAAAACGCATCCTTGTCTAACGCCTTGTATAATATCGAACCAGTCACTTAATTTCCCATTTACCCTTACACTCACTTTGTCACCCATATATATTGTTCTTATAGCTTATAGGAGCCATCCATTTACATCGTACTCTTTCAGGACTTCCCAAAGTTTACTTCTATCTACCTTGTCGAAAACTTTTTCTAGGTCAAGAATTGCACAGAAAACTTTTTTGCCCACTCAAACTTTTTTCTGTGATTTGTCTTAAGCTAAATATTTTATCCGTACATGAATACGAATATGAATACGAATAAGTATCTTTGAGTATATTTTACTTACGGTACTTAATAAGGTGATACCTCTGTAATTATGGCAGTCGCTTTTATCTCCCTTTCTTTTGTATATTGGCACGATAATCGCTTTTTTCCAATCACCTGGTACTTCTTCTACTTCGATGCATAGATGTATATTAGATCGCACAGTCTATGTGGTATGTAGTCGCCAACGTGTTTAAACATTTCAGCGGTAATACTATCTACCCCGGAAGGCTTACCGTTTTTCAAGTTCTTGATTATATCCCTAACCTCAGTGACACAGACTTTCTCAATTTATTTTTCTAACACAATGTGTTGTATATCGCAGTTGTGGTGTCCTATAGCTTCATTTCCGGATTGTCCCCTAAAATGGTCTCTGAAAGCGTCACTAACCCCGCCTGCCTCATATTGCATTTCCCCTTTGCCATTTCTCACGTTGACAAATTCTATACTTTTAATTCCCTTCATTGCTTTATAGAGTAGTTTCTTGCTTCCTTTAGAGTCATTTTTTATTTTCTTCTCTTCTTCTGCTCTAATTTTATCTTTACTTTCTTTAATTAATCGCTTGAGTATGCTCTTTTTGCGTCTGTAACCATTTATACGTCTATTTATTTTGTCATCGCTAAGACCTGTCATGTTCAACGTTCTCCTGTACGCTCCCTTCTTTGTTTTTTGGGCAGCCGCAATTTCATCATTCCACCATGCATCACCAGACATTCTTTCTGCAACCGCGGTACCACACACTTCCATCGCACATCTAACAATGATATCCCGGAACATAGTCCATGCGCCTTCTATATCTTTAATCCGTATAAGCGTTTCCCAAGTTGCCTTACCTATGCTTTCGATCCCCGACCTAAGTTAATTTTGGAGATCAGAAGGTAATGATCGGTATTGCAATCAGAACCCCTCATAACCCTTGTATCTTTGACTAGCTCTCTAGTCTTTCATCCGCAACAACAAAGTCAATTATACTGTGGCTATTTCCTTTATACCAGGTGTACATGTGGATCATTTTATGCCTAAACCAAGTATTTGTAATAAACAGACCCTTTTTTAAGCATAAGCCAACCAATTTATCACCGTTATAGTTTGTGCTTGGATCCCCAAAATTACCTAGTACTCTTTCTGTATCCTTATCTTGGATGCCAACCCATCCAATCATATCTCCTAGCAAAATCATTCTTTCAACATGATCGCAAATATTCATCGTATCATTTAAAGAGTACCAGAAGGCGTCTTTTACTTCTCTGGGATCACTATCAACTGATGCGTAACATGCTATGATAAATAATCTTCTGATTCCTACTTTCATACTAGCCCACAGCAATCTGGGAGACACGAAATCATGATCTCCGAGATGCTGCTTCGCTCTTTCATTCAAAATGAGACCTACTACTTGGCTACGATGTGTTTTGCTATCTACTCCTGAGCATATAACGGTTATAATTTGTTCATGAATAGGTTCCATTCCTGGTAGGGTTACCAAAGTTGTTTTTAGGTTACACCCCAGTTCAATTTGGATTAATGCCAAGCCTTGGAGATTAATATGACGAGAGGGTTCCATAGGGCAATGGAGCTTGGCATCTAGTGCATCAGGTGTTGAAAATAACCAACCACTTAAAGATGGTATGACCTTCTAATAAGGTTGATGTTCGAACGACATCTGTATATTGCACAATCGGAAGGTTTGGTTTTTGGCGAGTTGTGTAGAGTTCACACCAGGCAGAAGTATTTCACACATCTACGATGTCGATGCACTACTAAACATGTTTTTTGTAATTTACGTCCTAAAAACCCTCCCTTGTCGGACTTGCCTTTATCGTAACTAAGTATTCAGGGCTACAATTCACAGCGCGACACGTGCCTTCATACACTGTTGCTATGTTGTTAATTCGAAATATTACTTTGGTTTCTCGGCTCTCACCATCAACTCTGCAAGTTTTTTAAATATAAATGCTTGAACAACAAATGTCGCTTATAATAATCTTGAAACATTATTAATTATATCCAAATTATAAACACCATTCTAATCAGTTTCTTTATTGATTTATTGTTTTCATGATAACTCAATTTACCGGGCCTGAATGTTCAAATAATTATCAGTTAAACTATTTATTTTTAACATTAATAAAGCCTCCATTATTGCAGTTGCGGCTTCTTATAATTCATTCCGATAATTATCATAATAAGGACTAGAGGGATTTTGGTCAATTATTTTATTGCGGTATGTTTTATTTATTTTCATGATTTTTAGTAGTGGAATCGATCTTTCCACGCTTTATCGAGAGTATTGATATTTCTGACAAGGGGTAGTTTTATTGATTGATGTTGGTTGCCGAGATACCAATCAATAATGCATCTTTTCTGAATGTACCTAATAGAAGGTTGAATCAACATTAAGGATTTTACCTAAATAAGATTTACATGTTTAATAATAATCTGCATTGTTAATCAACATTTTCAGTCGTGTTGATTCTCGCAATTATCCGAATGATGGAAAGGCTAGGAAGAGGAATGAATCTGTAGGCGGGGAAAGGAGGCTGGCACGCGCCGCTGTTCTCCAAAATTGTACTCTGTGTAGCGTGGTCATTTTATTGAGATTCAAATGTGCTTGATTAATCTCTCTCTCCCCCCTCTCTCACACACACACGCGGACGCAAAACGCATGGAATTCAAGCAATTCACCAAATTCACAGAATTTAAGGAATTCATGAAATTCACGGAATTCATGGAATTCGCGAAAAGCATAAAATTCAAGGTACTCAGGGAATTTATTAAATTTAAAAAATTCATGGAATTCTGAAAATTCGCGGAATTTATAAAAAAATAGAAGTCATTAAACTCGTGCAATTGAAAGCATGCGTAAAATTCCAGGAATTCAGGGAAGTTATGGAGTACAAGGGATTTATGGGGTTCAACGAATTCATGTAATTCAAGGAATCCATGAAATTCAAAAAAACCTTTAAATCCATGGAATACGTGTATTCAATTAAATTCATGAAACTCTTGGGAATTAAAGGCACTCGTAACATTTAGGGAATGTATGGAATGTAAGGAATTATTGGAATCCATCAAGTTTACGGAATTCGTGGAATTCGAGAAATTCATAGAATTTACGGAACCTATTGAATTCCTGCAATTCAAGGAGTTCGTGGAATATACGAAACTCAAGGAATTCTTGGAATTCACGAAAATGGAGGAATTCAAGAAATTCATAGAATCGCCGGATTCATGGCATTCAAGAAATTCGTGTAGTTCATGGAATTCAAGAAATTCATGAAGCTTGTGGAATTGAAGCCATTGATGTAATTCGTTAAATTTATGGAATTCAAGGGATTCGTGCGATTCATAAAATTCAAGAAATTCGTGTAATCCGTGAAGTTCATGTAATTCATGAATCTCGTATAATTAAAGAAATTAATTTAAGTCGTTAAATTGATGAAATTCAAGGGATTCGCAGAAATCGAGGAATTTACGGAATTCATGGAATTCGCGAAATGCATGAAATTCACGGAATTCGTGGAAATTACGAAATGCATGAAATTCACGGAATTCGTGAAATTCATGAACTTCAAGCAGTGCATAGAATCCATTAAAGAATGCATTAATAATTTATTTCTATCAACACGTATATTAACCCCGTTGGTATCTCTGCAGAGTGCATTTTCTTACATCAAAATTGGTAAAGAGCTATAATTCTTATATTTTGCAAACATAGCTGCACTTCTAGTAATTATTGATTATAATAAGAGAGAGAGAGAGAGAGAGAGAGAGAGAGAAAGTGGGATAAAAGGACATAAAAATAAGAAGTGCTCAAAATTATAAATCTAAATTTTTCAATTATCAATCCGACGATGAATCGTAGTCGTTAGTCATCATTCTTCACGTTACACTTCAACCGATCCAGCACACGAATGGAAAACAAGTTCAGGAGTAATTTTATGTTTATATCTTAGAAACTCTGATATTAAAACAAAAAGAAAATCATGCATTAAGTCGTTATGTCTCACCCTCGCTACGAGAAAAAGTGATGGATCGATTTCATTGACGTGCTGCACTTCGTTGATTATGATATTTATCACTTGAAAGGGTCTTTTGCTATGCTTGTATTTTTTTTATTGGCCACTGAAAGTTTGACCACATTAGGACCGAAGAGAGTCCGTGTGACCACAAAGCGCTAACTTTTTCAAACTAATTACGTACTTTGTACCTGACAGGTGATTGATCAACCATAAAAGTAATCAATTTTCGATCTGTGCTCGCCTCTTCCTCTTCTAATCAGTCAAAAATATCGAAACAGATTCTCGATACATTTTGCAGGAGTTTTTAGGATCTTGAATAGGTTTAAAAATTGTATGTATTTAATGTAAAAAAAGAAAATTTAGAGATGATAAAAATGAAAAAATTTTTTAAACCATCCGAGACATAAAAAAATTTTGCAATATCTATCGAGCATATGTTACTGCGGATGGCTCATTAAAATTTAATATAAATCGGTCGCATAGATTAAGATGCATAGGTAAGCACAAGTGTAAAATTTAATTTTTCATCAATAATTCAACAATAATGCATTTTTTTATACAAACACTTCGCATAATATTTGACTTAGACAACATGTTCGAAATGGAACATGTTCTCGAAATGTATTTTAGAAATACCAAATTTAAACCAGATTGTTGCGCTTCCGTCATTTTGGGAAAACTATGGCGGTTTTATTAAATTGGAGCTGGATAAACGTCATTACTACCTTAAAAAAAGTGAAATTCGTGAAATCAAAATAACCTTTTTTGCACATTTTTTCAGGTCCACCACCAGGAATACCTAGAATGTTGCGACCCGGTCCTCCCAGTATGCCTCGTATGCCGCCTCCACCAATGCAGATTCCAAATTTAAGTGTCATAGTGAACAATCAGTTGCAATCACAGACGACAGCGACGACGAGTAGTGGAGCACAATTCAAAACTCCGAATGTTCTTTCTGCAGCCCCTCAATTGATTAACAAGAAGGATAAAGAAGGAAAAAGCTCCTCTTCTACAATCGAGGCAAAACCTCAGATTAGAAATTTGGCGGCAGACGTTACGAGGTTCCTGCCTACTTCCTTAAGAGTTAAACGAGATGATAAAAAGAAACTGAGCACTTTTCCTAGAATAACAGACAAAATTGTAGAAGTTCCTCCATCAAAATCTATACAGACAAAAACAAAAGATGATGCTTACATGCAGTTCATGCAAGAAATGGAAGGATTACTCTAAATTCGACACACTTTAATGTAATCACAATCAATATATTATTGAATTTTAAACCTTCAGTGTCAATCATTTGAATCCTGTGAAGTACTGATTTCCTGTGGAATACTTTTGATAGGCACTTAGCTTCGCTTACAACTTTATTTGATAAATAGTGAGCGAAAATAATATCAAAAAACAATTCTTAGCCATTACCAATCATTATGTGTATGTAATAGTCAATCACTGTTCTTTCAATGTCACATTATAAATCTTTTGCCAGTAAATAACAATAAGTATCTAGTTTCAAAAAATTAATAATTACTAATTTTATCTCTTAAAATACGTTCTTTTTTTGTATATGCAAACAATTTAAATTAAATTCAGCAAAATAATCAAAATCAAAATGTACTCTGACAAGTATTTTCCAGGATCCATTCGCACTTTTTCATTGGCGATTGGGTCCAGAATTTTTGTCTATTTGGTCTGTTGCAGGATGAGTCACAGGAAAGTGCTACTATTACACGTATAGTAAGTTCCTGCATAGTTTACGTGTGACACGCATTATATTTTGCAACAACCGAACGAGAAAGTTGCTCGTCGAAGTCTGCTCCAAAATAGTGATATGAACGCATTTCCTGTGTCACTTTGAGACTGAAGTGAAAGTTGCTCCGCCAGATGTGGGCACCGGTGACGGAAACGAAATAACATTCAGACATTAAGGATGATTTGAAATGGGTAGAAAGGACTATGCAGTATATGTTAAGAAAGGTAGCGAAATAGGAAAGAAGTAAGGGAAAACGACCGTGGGTTAAGTATGGCAGAATACAGTTAGAATGAGTAGGGTGGGATTGGGACGAAGACAAGAAAGAGCTATCTATTAAGAAATGAGGTGCCGGGGAACTAGGAGAGGAAGGAACGAGAGATAGGAAAATAAGAAATAGTAAGAAGGAAAAGAGACGAGAACCGGATTGAAGAGAGACGATAGGGAGTCTATGAGAAATTTGAAACAGTGGGATGTAGTGATAATGATGGAGGAGTGGCTAGATGAAAAGGGATGGGAAAGAGTAAGGGGAAGGTTACCAAGAGGTTACAAAGGGCAAGTTCAAAATGCAAAGAGGAAAAATAAAAAAGGCAGAGCAATGGGAGGAAAGGTAATGGGAGTAAGGACCGAATGTATAAGACGAAATGATAAGAAAGAGAGGAAAGAACAAAAAGAAGGACTAATAGTATAAGAGGTAAAAATGAGAGAAGTGGAAGATAGTGGTTGTTTATGTAAATATTGATATGCAGGAGAAAGCACAGGAAATTATTGAAGAATATAAAGAAGAGATTAGGTTTATAATAGCTAAGGATTTGAATGCTAGAACAGGAGATAGCTGAGGCACGAAATGGGGAGGCGAGAGAGTAAGAGAATTCAAAGACAAGGTAATAAATGGGGAGGGAAAGAAATTCTTAATGAGTTTGGAGGAGTTGGGATGGTTTATCTTAAATAGTAATATAGAGGAAGATGAAGAAGGGGAATATAAACGCTCAAGAGGAGAAAGGGGAACGGTAATTCATTATGTGATAGTGGCTGATGAGGACAGAGTTTAAAGAAAAGGTCAGAAATATCAAAATGGGAAACAGAAATTTGGACGAGGAGATGGAAAAATGACAGTGGAAATAATGCAAAAGCAAAAAAGCAGTTAGTAAAGGTGGGTATAAAGGTGGATGGGATGGGGATTCTGAGGAGAAAAAGAAGGAGTTCAAAAAGGAATGAAGAAAATGTAAAAAAGAAAAAAGTAGTGAAGAAGAATATAGGAATAAAAATGTGCCCGCCCGGCGGGCACACTCTCATCGCGCTCTGCGCGCGGTTCGCGCATTTGAACGCACCTGGGACGAGCGGCTGTTGCCTCTGGCACTCATTAATGTATTTACCTCGCGATGCGTGCTCGGTCTTTATATATTCCCCACACTTGTGCAGACTTTTTAAATCTAAAGGTCAAAGCATCGACAACAGTGATTTAGCGATTGCGAATTCTCTTTTGTCAAAGCTCCTTCGGCTTTAAAAACACATTCTCATCACGTATCTCATGCTTCGCACTCGAGTTTGTACCTGAAATTGTATATCAGTTCCATAAATGTTAATTTTTGTGTTTTTTGGAATTTTGTAAATGCTCTAACCAGTGGCATAAGTAGCCCAGAGTCGGCCCTGTATTAAATTTTCTTGGGGAGAGGGGGGCTTTTTAGGAAAATAAACAGTAGCTTCATTCACTAATTCTTATTTGGGGGCCCCGTATCATTGATACTGCAGTAGCTACGTCCTAACTCTACTCCCTAAAGCTAGGCTCAAACTCTGTTAATTTTTAGTTTTAATAAAAAAGGTCATTAGGATAAATTGCTCGTCTTTTTGAATACTACTATATAATTCTTTCGAATGTAATCGCGCAAACAAACTAAAAATCTACAGACACAGTAACTAACGAACAGAAAAAACAGACACATTCGTAAAAAGCTATTTTTCGGATTCAGAACGTGAGGCGTTCTGAATCCGAAAAAAATGTCTAAAGTGGAACAAAAGGATACTTTTCCGTCGGGGTTGTATCGTTTGTCACTTGTCATGCAGATAAGAAGACTTACACCGTCCGTCAAGGACTGTTTGACACCATGCGCAGGGATCATTCCGAACTCCGTTCTATTGATACTTTGTATTTCAGGGTCCCTGATCGTTAATATCTAGAACTGAAGTTTGAGAGATGGGTAGTTTTTTTGTTGGTGTTCCATCGTAGGTCCCTTTCATGTACTTATTCAATCTAATTAAACAGGTCCTATTAACCAAATCGTCAAGACTAAAGTATGAGAAAGGTGTCCGGGGGTATTTTAACTACTGTAAAATGTTAATTGGTAGTTTTCGTATCATACTTACACAAACTAAATGTGAATAAACATCACTAAGTACGTACCTACTTATTCAAACTAATTAATCAGGTCCTGCCATTTGCAGGTGACGGACAACTGTGCACATCGGTGGCCATAGGCCATAGGCCTCTGGCCATCGACGTGCACAGATGGGCTCGTGCATATAATAAGTGTTTGGTAGGATAAGAGCAAGTTGATTCCCTTACGTATAGTTTCTTTAAACTTTTGATTTTGGAAATCGGTTGTCATAATGAAAAAGCCACCTTTAAATAAACTTTTCGTTGTCGGCCATCGGTGGCTTGTAATAAAGGAGATTTTGCCGTCATGGCAACCTGATTGTAAATTTTCAAATTGTTTACATTATGTATGTCCTTTTTTTGAAAGAATATTTGTAGTTTACTCTTCACAAAAATTCTGCATTAACTTTCTGTTTTATTCGCTTGGGGCAATGTTTGTTTGATATTGGTGTCAAGTTTATAAAAAGGAACGCTAAAGAATTTCCCTATACCTGGAAGTTAGCCATGCCGCCCGTCAAAATAAGTTCCTACATATGTGCAATCGCCTTACAGCCACTAGCGATGGTACACATGTCTGATGCAGAAAATGAGCAAAAACAACAAATTGCATTTTATGTCGTGCTGAATATGAATTAAAAACTCAAGAGATTGATGAAAATACGAGGATACGCCTGAACTGCAATCGATGCATTAATTTGGAGATGATTGATTTAGCATTTGGTCCTAATTGTCTTGACACTTAATGTTTTAAAACAAGGAAGAAATATTTCTTGTATATTTTGTAACAGAATGCAAGATGTGACCAGGTTGTCGGTGAAATATAGGGTTAATATTTTTGTAAAAAAAAAAAATGTACGTACCGGAATCAGCTCTTTCTTGCCCTGAACATTTGGATTTGAGTGGCTTTATACTAAAAGTCGTACTGCAAGATTTAGAATTTTGCAATAGACCTTATCGCTTGTCTGGTATCCAGTTGCAAAATTTTTTGCAAGGCCTTCGTGAATTATCGAAGATTTATGAGCCTGATTTTAACAATGAAGAAACGTTTTCAGAGTAAGAGTTCAATTCAATCAGTCCTACAACACGCGAGCAATTCAGAGATTTATATATGTATTGCGATGCTGTATGTGGTACTGCACAAGATCGATGGATATATCGCCGTATTAGCAAAAAGGATTTGATGATGTTTATGTGTAAGCTTCGCCAAGGGCTGAGGGATGACTTTTTAAAAGGTATTTTTGGATACGATAGTAGGCAAAATGTGAGTCTCATTATTTCTATTGTCTGAAGATCTTTGATTTCCCAACAACATAGGGTTGACGGCTATAACACGGGAGCAGTATATACAGAGACTATATAGATGGAACTTATGTGTATATCCATAAACCCAGCAATTTCAGAGCATTCAGGAAAACATACTGGGTTTATAAAAGTCGCCACTTAATGAAGCCAGCCTTACTTGTAGCTCCAGACGGCTATATTCTGGATATTCGTGGGCTCTACTTTCCTGAATCTCGAAATAACGATGTTACCATGCTTACTAATGAATTCGAAACCGATATGAATGGGCTGCGAGAATGGTCGGAAAATGATGACATTATCATTGTGGATCGTGGCTGTTCTGTTGCGCTACCGATTCTTAAAAATCTTGGTAATAACCATAAAATGCCACTTCTGTTAGTTCGTGGGCAAAGGCAATTTGATACAGAAGAAGTAAATGACTCAAGATTGATCACTAAGACAAAGTAGCTCGTAGAGGCACGAAATGGCCACATAATATCTGTTTTTAATTTCTTCGGAAATCTCATGAACATGAACCATGCAATTAACAACGGCGATTTTTACTGCATTGCTGGGGCGATCCTCAACAAGTATCATCCTTGCATAGAGATGGACGAAGCGACCGTAGACTTAGCCCAAACAATGTTACGAAAATTACGTAAACCCAACGTCGTCCAGGCCAGAGTTGCAATTGAAAACCTGAATACCCGGAATGCAAGATGGATTCATTTTAATGAACAATAAGTACCTCTTTTCTCTAGGCTGGATATGAATTATCTGAAGGAACTGACGGTAGGAATCTATCAGCTGAATCTAACAGGAGCTTGCATCCAAGATAAGTTTGACAGGGAACGAATGGAAGATTTGGAGTTGGTCGAACTTGTCGACGAACCGTGTTTAATTAGAGTGCGAGTGTATTCTCGTTTCAGAAGCGCAGCGAAATATCAGATTTGGATATCCTATGTAGAAGATAACTTGGTTCAAACAGCTGATGATCAAGAGCTACAGCTGGATGAAGCGCAAAGCAATGAACAAATATTGGGGTACTACTGTACTTGCAAAACTGGGGCCAGGACAATCGGATCATGTTCACATGTTGCAAGCATATTATGGTATTTAAGATTGTTGTCTTTACTGACCAGAGCCTCATCCAATACCAAACCATACACTAATGTTGTTATAACTGGTTTAAACACTACCCAATTTTGCCTTAATTATCCGGATTGCATCATAATCTTGCCTTAAATGTCTGGAACATACCAGAATATTGCTATTATTAACCTGATTATTCATTAATGTTGCCTTAACTGGCTGGATAGTACTCTGGTATTGCCTTCATTGGCAGGATCGTGCACTGATATCGTATTGATATTATCTTGATGACACGTATTTATTTCCTTAATTGGATGGGCAGAGAGTTGAGCATGAAAAAATATTATCGATCAGGAGGCCCTAAGCTACAAAATATCAAAGAGACAGCGAGTTCAGCTTGATCCCTCAGCGTGGTGCCAATCAGTCATAGAGGGCCCGTGGAACTCCTCTATCGTCCATGAAATGTTAACTTTGGTACAATACCCACGAAAAAGTTTCCTTTTCTCGATATTAAGACATGATTTGGGGACGCTGTAACTCTTCTCATCTGCATGAAAAGCGACATAAGATGCAACACCGACGGAAAAGTATCCTTTCGTCGACCTTTAAACATGGATATTATTGTTTAGGGGGTCCCAAACTACAAAATATCCAAGGGATAGTGAGTTCGGCATGATCCCTGAGCGTCGTGCCAAACAGTCTTCGAGGGTCCGTGGAACTCTTCTCGCGTCCATGAAAAGTGACATTTGGTTCTTCCAATCTCGAAACCTGGTGTTTTTTGGACCCAGTGTCTAAGGACATTATTTGATCAGGATATTTTAAAGTACATTATATTACAGTTTCAGGCAATTTGACCGGGACCATATTTTCCATAGATGTGTGCGGGGTCCTTTTACAAAAATCTAATACGTTCTCTGATGGGAAGGTAAAAATGAATTAATTTGTTACGAATAATTTTTTTGATAGTTCTGTTTTTTTTTAATCGTAAAAAATAGCAGTAAACACATAAAAAAATAATTTGTTGGAAAGATACACACGAGACTAAAAATAAATTAAAATAAGGAGTATTGGGAATGGTGGTCGACCATTTAGTCACCTGGTGCTGAAAACTCGAACTAGGACGTGTAGGTACAATTTTAAATATGTATTTTAATTTTTACATAAAACTGTTCTTACGGTTGTTGTGTGAAGTTTAAAACAATGATTGCATACGTAAAACAAATTTTCATTAAAAACTAACCTTTGTGGATAGAATTTTCATCGTTTACAGTGAAAATACACATTTTTGTCAACATTATTGTGGTGAGAAGCATGGCCCATCGGCTAACAGAGGTGTAGTAGGAAGAAATCGAAGAGTCACCTGTAGTCCAGACCATTGAACCTCCTCGTGCTCGAGTTTACTGTCATCAAAATATTCTTAAAAATTTAGAATTTAGTTGTTTACAGTTAATGGCATCGAAAAGATCAAGTTTGTACCTTCAAAAATAGCCAAATAGAGCATTTCTTAATTGAGTTAGTTTAAACAATTATTGACTTTTATTTGGTGACCAAATATGGTACTTAGGTATAATAATTTACAAAATTTTGCGACTTCTTCAGGATATCGTTACGACGTCTCAAACAAAATTTTGAGAGACTGGACGGAGGAAAGAGGCTGGGACCTGGCGAATGGTATGGTAATAGGGGACGAAAAGGGAGAATACAGGTAAGTTTGTGGATAACAAGGGAGGGTGGTGCAAAGCACGGTGGGGAAGAAGGGTCGCTAGTGGAGAGGGTGATATGGACGAAGAAGGCGATAGAGAAGTATAAGCAGCGGTTGGGAAAGATACGCTTTGAAGGGGAGTGGGTGAAATATAGGAGAAAGAAAAAAAAGGAGTGGTGAGACCGTGGTGAGATAAGGAGTGTAGAAAGATGAAAAGAAAGGTTAAAAGGAAGTACACGAAGTGGAAAGTAGGAAATGCAGAAACGGAGGAGTGCGTAGAAATGAGGAAGGAGCTTATGTTGATGTGTAAGAAAAAAGAGAAAAAAAGGAGAATGATCTGGAAGAGAAGTTGAGAAATTTTAAGAGAGATGAGGACGTGTGGAAGAGAATTATTAGGTTTAGGAAACGTAGGGTGGAGATAAGTTAGAAGATAGGGAGTGAAGAATGGAGGCAATTTTTTAAAGATCTATTTCAGGTCTCCGATACACGGGAGGAAGATGGAGAGGAGCTGAATTAGGAGAAGGTAGAGAAGCAGATAAGAAAGTTGAAAAGGTCTAGGACAGTAAGGCTGGGCGGGGTAGAGAATGAAGCGTGACTACTTGGCACGTGTTGGCGAATGAACTCGAGAAGGATGTCGAAGAGAAACTAATATTGCCGGAGACGCAGGAGGGCTTCAGGGAGGGAAGTAGCACTACAGTTTTTACTTCTCGTAGAAGGTGGTGGATAGAGAATTAGCTAAGAAGGTTGCGAAACTGTACGCGTTTTTTGTAGATCTGAAAGACGCGTTCCTTTGGGTGGTTACCGCAGCGTCTATAGTGACTAAATCTTTAGTTTCATAAAACCAGGCATCAGAGCTAGGTGTTCGATGATCTTCTGAAAACAACTTGCCAACGCAGGATGCACACTCGTCAGGTACTTGTACAAGGAGTTGTGCACCATGTCCGGACTTAGAGCTTTCGGTCCCTTGCGCTTTCCAAAACCACTAAAACATCTAAAGCTGTTGTAGTGTATGTCTAAATAGCGGTTGCTATTGTCTCGAGCGTGCACGTCACAGAGTGTTGGTGGGGAGCCGGGCACAGTTCAGTTGGGACTGAACAGACGGGTAGCCAACAAGTGGTGGTGCGTTGACGAGCCAACTTCTACCCGAATCAGTAGGAGCAGTTAGGGTAGAAGGGGTCAGAATACGGTAGCTCGCATATAAAGATGACATAGTGCTACGAGCAAAGAGCAAGGAGGCTTTAAAGAAGATGATTTAAAGGCTGAGATGACACCCGGATAAGAATAGGTTAGAGTTAAGTGCTGAAGAGTCTAAGGTTATAGTGTTCAGGACAGGAAGTGGATGGGATAAGGGAGGGGAGTGGAAGTGGATGGGATAAGGGAGGGGAGTGGAAGTGGAAGGGAAAGGCGGAACAGAAGGTGGAAGAGTTTGTGTAACTGCGCTTGCTATTTTAGAGGAATGGGGGAGTGGATGGTCATATAAGAGAGAGAGAGAGAGAGAGAAGGGAAAATGTGGTGATGATTGTCTTATTTTATGGAGTGAAGATCTAAGATAGGGAGCGTGGAAGGTAAGCGAGGAGGTAAATAGAGTGCAGGAGAGGTATGTAAAGTAGACACTGGGGTTGACAAGGAATGCGCCTAACGATATTGTCAGGAGGGAGACAGGGAGAAGAAGTTTAGACATAATAACGGGAATTCGAGCGCGTAAATATAAGGAGAAATTTTTGGAATAGAGGGGAAGTAAGGTGGTTAGGGAGTGTTGGTGGGAGAAGGATAACAGATTAGGGAAAGGAAGATGGAGGATGAAAGGGAAAGATATTTTAGAAGCAACAGATTGCAGATGGATAAGTGAGAACGATGGGCGAGGAAGGAAGAAAGGTATATTAGATGGCTAAGAAGTGATTAAGATGGTTAAGCATGAAGGGAGAAGGAAAAAGGGGGGAGAGAATAAGAGAGTCAAGTTTTAACGGGAACTATGAGTAGATTATGCCAAGGAAGAGAGTGCAATATTTTTGTGAGAAAGGCGAGAAATGAAGTAAGGAACTTATAGCCAGGATGAGATGCGGATACATGGAGAATTATGATAGGTTCTGTCTTTCTAGAGTGCAGAGGATAAGTGAATTGTGCTAAAAGGGGGCTGCAAAAGGAATGTGAGGATGTGAAAAAGAGTAAGATAAGCATGGACGTATTGTTGTATGAAGGGGGGGGGGGGAGGTCACTAGCGAGGGTTGGCAATTCAAGTGATAAGGTAAAGATGGATGTTAGTTTGTAAGTGGTAGTTGTAAGAAAATTCTGTGAAAATGGAAGTGTAAATAAGTAAATTTTTTAAGGCCAGCAGGCTGGAAAATAAACGTTTATCTATCTTGTTTAGACAACGAGACGGTAAATATTATATTTCAGCTTAAATAGAGGATATGTCATGAAGACTTAATAATTCTTCTGCTAAATTCAATTTTCTTTATTTCGTAGTTTTAAAAATAGAAAATTCGACGAATACTGGTGAGTGACTGTATTTCGGTCCAATTTTTTTGTATCCTCTCTTATGTGAAAGTTCAGCAATATTTTTGTATCCAAATATATTTTGAAACAATTTTGTTTAAACATACATTTATATGTTTCTTTATTCAAAAAATAAACGTGTATATATCTAAGACCGCCTCCTGAATTGCTGCCAGTACCCTACTGGCTCCTAAATTTTCAAGATGTTCAGTGCCTTTTGCGAGCACAATTCCTGTGGCAGAAATTATAATAGGGGTAATAAATCCATGTTTCACATTCCCCCATATTATCTTTACTATATTACTTACGTCGCTATACTTATGGATCCTGGTTGTATAGTTTCCCAGTGGGCACAAAATTTGACGAAGTTTTTACGAAATCCTTACGACATCATTACGACAGCTTTACGGAATCCTATGTCCATGTCGTTACGGTGTATTTACTATATCGTAAAGGCATCATCAGATCATACTAAGCAATTACGAAATAGTAATGAAACCTTAACGTCCTGAGCATAGAATGTCGTAAAGTCTTCGTAACAATGTGCAAATTTCGATTTAAGTTGATAAGCAATGTTGATGCTATAGGCTCTTTTATTTGGAGTTTATCAATAGAAAGGCATCAATGCTGTTAAGAGTCCTAAGTTTAGGGCAAGTTGTTGATGTAAAATTTCCAACAATTTGTAAGAGATATCGCAAATTAAGGGAAAGGAAAGAATTTGGAGCATCGAGAATCGGGTGAAGTCAATTATGAGGAAAACTATTTAACAATAAAATGGTTTATTAACCAACTTACAAAGGTTTAGTGGAAATTGCTGAATACTTCGATAGCCCGAACCGGGCGGCGAAGCCGAGAGTGGTCGAAGGTTTGTGGTGGCGGTATTCGGAGGATTTGCACCTCAAGGGTGAAAGCTTCCAGAGGTGAGCGTCGTTCGAGAACCTAAAGGAGTTGACTCAGGAGGTGGAGTCCACGTCAAGCGGATCGAAAATTTTCGTCTTGGAAAGGGATTTGGCTGTAACTTGGCGTATACAGTTGTATATTAGTGTAGAAAAATAACCCGAAATATTTTTTGAAAATTCAAAAAAATGCGGGAGATATGGGACTTTAAAGTTTTTGGTAACTTTTTTTTGATAGTTCTATATCTTTGTTTCTAATTAACCGATTTAATTTTTCAAGGTCTGAAATTG
>JAAAKG020076922.1:0-16995 GCA_010014905.2 Druon quercuslanigerum | reverse complement strand
GGGGGGGGGGGGGGGGGGGGGGGGGGGATAGGCCGTTGATAGGATGTGGTATCGTGGGCTGGTGTGGAGCAGAAGTAAAAATTATTGAGGGCCGTTTATCAAGCGCATTTGTCGGGCTAGCGATTTTCTTGAAATTTTCGTCCATTGCCGATGTCAGAAGGGAGTTCATCGGGGCGTAGAAGCGTGGTACCACCCGCCGACCCAACGTTTCGTTCAGCCGCGACGCGGAAGCGAATGGAAATAAATTACACAGCGGCAAGTCCAGCGGCCACTTCTGCAGGATCCCAGGGCCCAAGTGAACCAACTCCCCTTTCACGCCCCCCTTTCCTACGGCCCTGAACCCGATCAGGATCCACCCCCTCTGCCACCCCTCGTATCTCCTTTCATTATTAATGCTTTTCAATTTCTAGCGAACCTGCCAAGCCCCGCTTGACGAGCGACCACACTAACAAATTATGCAATTAAGGTCGTCTCTCCTATTTGACGTACCCGAATCATCTGCCGACGCAATACTTGTGTCCATAGACTGTGGAGGATTTAGAAACTGGATTCGGGAATAGAAGATATTTTTTTAAGGCTTTCACTTTGGTGATTAGTGCCTGATTGAGACGAGAAGAAACGATGATGTTAATGGCCAAGATAATGGGTTCATTGGAAAGAGTTTGATGAGTGAGAATATCAGAGAAGTGATTCATTTTTCAGGTCTTTCTGTGTTTTAATTAATGACTGGTATTTTCGTAGTTTTTTGTGTGAGTTGAGCTTCTATTGGAATCGGCAAATATCAGAGAATGCAGAGTGAGTTCCAGCATAGAAAAAACTGGGTGTGGAAAAACGTTGTTAGAAATCGTTCAGGCAGGGTAATAATCAGCTGATTACTTCCAATTGAGGTAAATTTCCGTGGAGCGAGCCTGTTACCTGCTGCCTCTAGCGGAGACCGCCGAAAACATTAACGACTCACAACTGAAAGTTTTCCTCAGTTTGGTGTACCCACCTCACGTTTACCCTGCTTGGTACACTGCCTCCAATATTTATTAAAGCCTGTTTTTTTAGTAAGTTGATTAATTTGATCCTGAAATTGGATTAATATTATATGCTAAACTTTTATACAGATTTCAGATTATTTGCGTAGTAAATGCCAGCACAAAAAAAATCACGAAGCGTTGCAGGTAATCAATCAAGCAGGGTAATAATCAGCTGATTGCTCCTAATTAAGGTAAACTTTCTATAGTTACAGGAATGTAACGTGCTGCCTCTAGCGGAGACCGCCAGAAATATTCACCGTCATTGATTACTTTCAACATTTCTTAAACTCGGTTTTTTTTAGCGAGTTGATTAATTTGATCCCGAAACTGGATTTAAATGATATGCAACGTTTTTATACAGATTTATGATTTTTTGCGCAGTAAATTCTAGCACAAAAAACGGAAGCTACGAAGCTTTGCAGGTAATCGTCCTAACAGGGTAATAATGAGCTGATTACTTTCAATTAAGGTCAAATTTCCGTAGTTTAGTCCTGCAACGTATCTACGACTTAACCGCGAAAAGTTTTTCTCAGTTTAGTGTACGTACACAACTCGCTTTTACCTTGCAACATTTCTTACGCTCAGTTTTTTTAGTAAGGTGGCCAATTTGGTCCCAGAATTAAATCAAAATGATATGCAGCACTTTTATACAGATTACGGATTTTTTGCGCAGTAAATACCATAAAAAACTAAACCTATAAACGTTGCAGGTAATCATTCAAGCAGGGTAATAATCAGCTGTTTGCTCCTAATTGAAGGAAAAATTTCTGTGGTTACAGGCCTATAACGTGCTGCCTCTAGTGGAGAACCCTAGAAATATCTGCCACTTAACCGCAGAAAGTTTTCCTCTGTTTAGTGTACCCACCTCCCATTCACTCTGCTTGACCGATTACTTTCCGCATTTCTTAAACTCAATATTTTTTAGCGTATTGATTAATTTGATACCGAGACTGGATTAAAATTATATGCTTTTATACAGATTTCAGATTTTTTGCGCACTAAATGCCAGCACAAAAAACGGAAGCTACGAAGCGTTGCAGGTAATTGTTCAAACAGGGTAATAGTCAGCTGATTAATCCTAATTGAGGTCAACTTTCCGTGGTTACAGGCCTATAACGTATCTACGACTTAACTGCGGAAAGTTTTCCTCAGTTTAGTGTACGCAACTCGCTTTTACCCTGCAACATTTCTTACGCTCAGTTTTTTTCAATAAGGTGGCCAATTTGGTCCCAGAATTGGATTAAAATAATATGTAACACTTTTAGACAGATTTCGGATTTTTTGCGCAGTAAATGCCAGCACAATAAAAAACGGATTGGAAATTAATTCAATTTATTAAAATATATATTTTTAATTGATATTTAATTTTCTTAACTGAAAATTTGAAAAATTTCATTTTATATTTGAAACTTTATCTTTTTCAGTTCAAAATTCGGCTTTTTTGGTTCACTTTGACTATTATGTATTTAAAATAAAATCTGTTTAAATCAAATAACAACTATTATACTTTTCGTTAAAAATTCATCTTTTTTTGTTATTAATTAATTTTTTTAATTATCTTCATGGTTCAAAATTTAACTAGCTTGTTGACAATCTGTTTTTGTAAAAATATAATTTTTTAATTGAAAATTTAACTTGTCTATTCTTGTTGAAAAGTATTTTTTTACGTGAAAATTAGACTAATTGGTTAAAAATTGTATAATTTTTATGCGAAAATTCAACTACTTTGCTGTAACATCATGTACGTTATTAAAAATTCTTTTTTTTTTTGCACAAAATTAATTTTTTAGAATAAAAATTTATCATCTGCATAAGAAATTCAAATACTTGGTCGACAGTGGCATACTTTTGTAAAAATGAACTTTATTGGTTAAAATTGCATCATAATTTTTATAAGCTTATCCCTTTTAGTTAAAAATTCAACTATTTGGTTACGGATTGTTCTTAAAAATTAATTCTTCAACTGAAAAGTGTAATATTCAATTTCTTTTTGAAAATCTAGTTTTTAGTTAAAAATGCAACTATGTATTTGGTTTAAAATTGGTCTTCATAAAATAAACATTCAATTATTTAATTAAAAACTTTTTTTTCGTCAAAAACATAACTATTTTCTTGTAAATTATTTTATTTTTGTTGGAAATTAATTTTCATAACTGAAATTAAACCATTTTATTTTTAGGTGAAATCGTATCTTTTTAAATTAAAAATTGAACTCTTTGTTTCAAAGTTTATCGTTTGAGTTTAAAATTGAACTACTTGGTTAAAAAATTGCACTATATTATAGCAGAAAATATAATCTAGAGAAAATATTTATTTATTTATATAATTATAAAGAAAATATATAAGAAAATATAATATAATAGCAGAAAATTAATCTTCTTTGTTAGAAATTAATTTTTTGTTGGCTGGACATTTATTGTTATTTTAGTTTGAGAATTACTTAAAAAATAAATTATTAGATTTAAAAATGATTTTTCAGTAGAAAAGTAATTTCTTTCACTGCTAGTTTAATTACTCTAACTGAAGATTCATCATTTCAGTTGAAAATTCATCATTTTGGTATCTTTTTGGTTCAAGATTCAACTAGTTTTTGTTGTAAATTTAATTATTTTTTCGTTAAAAGTGTAATAATATATTTTTGGTTAGCCATTATTATTTGTTTATAGCAATGTTACTCATCACTTTGATATATATTTTTGATTATAAATTAAAATCTTTTTGGTTTAAAATTCAACTAACTAATTTGAAAGCTGATTTTCCTTGTCAAAAATTCGTCTTGATGGCTGAAGATTCATCGCTTCAGTTTGAAAATTAATTTTTTTACTTAAAAATTTAATATTTTATTTTTGGGTACAAAAAAATATATTTTGTTGAAAATTCAACTATGATTCAAAAGTCATTAGTTTTTTGTAGAAAAACAATTTTCTTAATAGAAAATTGATCTTTTTTCTAAAAATTCAACTACTCGATTTAGATTTAAAATCTTTTGTTCAAAGTTTTTTTTGTTTATCATTTATCATGTTAGTTAAAAAGGATCTTTGTTGTCATTAAAAGTTAAGTGTTTTTTTTAATTTGTTTTTTTTAATAGATTTTTTTATATACAATTTTAAATATGCTCGTTAAGGATCGATCATTCAAGTAGAAAATTGATGACTTAGGTTAAAAATTAAATTATGTTTTCAAAAATTTGTTTTTAATTTTTAGCAGAAAATCATTTTTTTATCTGAAATTGATAATCAGAATAGTATATGCATCGTTTGACCGAAAAATGAAACTTTTGATTTTTCATTATTTTTTTCGACCAAAATCTGAAATTTCAATTTTTCAAGAAAATTCAAAAATTTCTATAAAAATCATTTAGGGCTTTCAAAAAGTAACGTTTTTCTTTTTTTAACTTTTTTTTCATATCGTGCGTTTTTTGGCTTAGAATTTTTAGACATAAAGACGTGTATACATTAGGGTAATATCCGTCGTCTTTTTCATACATATGCTTACATATTTTACATATGTTTACGTATGTTTTTACATATGTTATGTATTTTTTTACATATGTTTACATATGTTACATATTTTAATACATATTTTTTCATACATACATATTCATACTAATTGACAATTGGACCATTTACCATTACTTTTTAAACAATTTTCAACTGTTTAAATAAATCTAAATTATTTACAAAATTATATATTCCTTAAAAATGTGAAAAAATAATCATATTTTCTGATTGAAATTTAATTTTTTGTCATTTTTTTAAGTATTAAGTTTTTGTACAAATATTTTGTAATTATTTAAATAATTATCAAATATCTTTTTTCAAAATTGATAAAAAATGAGCCAGAGGTATCGACTTTCTTTTTAAATTAGTATTCTATGCTAAGTTTTTTAAAATAAAAACATAATTTGGATACATTTCTTTTAATGTTTGATAAATTTCTATTTATTTAATCATTATTTGCTCAAGCAGTTTTTTTCGATAACTTAAAAAATGAAACAAAATAGAACACATACAATTATGTTTCTGACTATATAGAGTATAGAAAGAATAAATATACCACATTTTAATTGTTAAAACAAATATAATAGGTTTAAATAATTATTTTTTCCAAAGTACTTTGAAAATCGTAACTCATTGTATATGTTCTATTTTATTTCACTTTTCTTAGTTATCGAAAAATAACTGATTAAGCAAATGAAAATTGTTTAAACTAAGAGAAATTTGTTAAATAACACATTTTGTTAAATTTTTGTTAACATTGTTAACATGTTAACATGTTAACATTTGTTAAATTACACATCTGTGGCTCGATTTTTAGAAATTTTGAGCATAAACAATAAATAATTTTTAAATAATTACATAGTGTTTAAAAAAAAAATATGCTACACAGAAAAAGGACAACATATTGCATCTCAATAAGAAAATACGACTATTTTTTACGTTTTTTGGGACTAAATAATAGTTTGAATGATTTACATTTGTATAAACAATTAAAAATTATTAAAAATTTATGTAAAATATTCAAACTTTACGTTAGTAATTATTTGTATGAAAAAGACGACAGAAATTTCAAAAAGTAATACGTAAAAATGTAGTTTTTTGATTTTTGGGCTATATTTGGGGCGCTCTGGGAAGGGTGGGGGTAGGTTGTAAATAAAAGTTATTACTATAATTTTATTTCCTAGACACTCCTCTTAAATTAAAAAAAAAAAACTTGACACGTTTCGATGAATCCCTGGAACGTGAGTTCAATTTTTGAAAATTCAAAATTTCCCCATCTTATTGAAATGGGAATTTGAAGAGGTGCCACATGGTAATATTCGTATTTCAAACAAACAAAAAAATTACTAATTTTCTTTTTTCGGAAATGGAAACTTTTTGGGCGCCATTTAAAGTGAAAAAAATGTTTCAATGCATTTTTGGACCATTCTAATATACAAACAAACAGGCACACATACGTTCATGCATACAGTAATAAAAACAAAAATGCATACACATAAACATACATGAATACAGAGATGCATGCATATAGTAATTTAAAAATACTGACGTACAGGCTTACAAAAGCCATATATGCATGCATTCATACATCCATGAATGCATGCATACATACATACAGACATGCATTAGTATATTAAAACAGTATGCAAAAATGCACATATACAGCCATACATACATACATACATACATGCATACATACATACAGACATACATATATGCGGACAAACAAACACACAGTAACACATGAGTACATATAATACATACAATACACGCATATACATGCATACATATAAATATACGTAATTCGTAAAAACCTGTTTTTCGGGATCAGAGGGTTTAGCACAATTCTAATACCTTCTCTGATAAGAATATAAAAATGTTCGACCTACAACCCATTTCGCAGTCAATTATCATAAAAAACAATTTGACCTGTTTACAATATTAAATTTCTGATGATGTAACTTTTCGAACTCTTTATTATCTTCGCAGAGGATGATACTATTTTTGGCTTCGATTCTTGTAGAAGTCGCAACTTGACTATCTATCCTATCATTAGTATCTCATTATTTAAATTCGAGTTTTACATATTTAATCGAGTGTCCCGTTCTCTCCTCCTTCCGTAAGTATTACGTACGAAGCGCTACGGAGATAAAGCATAATAACGCGATCCTTGACAACCTAATGATGATGACCATCTTGCTCCCGTACCTATATGTTGGTATCCATATAATATGGATAATGCTGGGAGGTGCCATCTTGTAAGAATCAAAATGGACGCTAGTAAACGAGTAAACGAGTTGAGCATGTAAAGTGGGACAAAGTACACTTCCTTGAAAAATAGTATCACTTTACGAAATTCGACATTATGCAGATATCGGACCATGATGAAAAACACCGCTCTCTCCGGGCTAACACCACTCTCCCTGGGCTGCTGGATGCTTCCATATGTTTGAATTTTAAAAGAGACCGAGCAAAATTTAAGAACTTAATTAAGGTATCTACTGTCGCATCTTTTTCCAGCCATTAGTCGAAAATTGAGTATAAAAAGCAGAATTAAAAAATGTAAATTTATGAATTAAGAGAATGTTTCCTGCTTTAATATAAGACGGTTATAGCCAAAGGGATGTATGTCGTTTTTGGTGATTTTCATGGAAATTAAGTGAAATTTAGGTAATATTGTAACAAATTTCATATAAAGAAAGAGCATAAATTACGAAAAGTCTTGTGAGTGGTGGGGTAAGTCAATTATTTTCTGACCACGAAATAATAATGAATGAATAAACAAATAAGGGGCTATACATATAAACTCTGGTCTGGTTAAAGATCCTAGTAATTAGTTGAAAACGTTGAAAAAGAAAATCGGTTAAAATGTTTGTTATGAATGTAATTGTTTTGTTAATTGTAATATTTTTTAATCAAAAACTCAGCAAAGTGGTTGATATTTGAAATATTTTGTTAAAAATTCATTTTTTTTAAATTCAAGATTCATTTCTTTATTTGAAAACGTAACTATTCATTTAATAGAAAATCCTTTTTTTAAACGGAGATTTATTTTTTTACTAAAAATGTATCTATTATGTTTTTTTTTTTGTTAGCAGTTTACATTTTTAATAAAAATTTAACTGATTGTTGTTAGACATAAAAATATTTTTTGGTTATGATATCAATTATTACGTGTTCGTTTGCGAATTCACCTTTTTTTCATTGAAAAATCCATTACTTGGTTTAAAGTTAAACTATTTTTTTAATTCTTTTTTTTTATGAAGATTAATCATTTTAGTTGAAAATTTATATTTTCGAATCAAAAATTGGATTATTTTGTAGAATTTTTTTATCTTTCTGGCTTAAAAATTCAACAATTTGGTAGAAAATTGAACCATTTAGTTAAAATTTCAGTCTTTTGTTAAAAATTCATATTTTTGGTTGAAAATTCAACTAGTTGGTTAAAAGTTAATCTCTTTTAATGTACTTTTAAATTTTTTGTAGAAAATTAACTTTTTAGTGATAAAACTAAATTTCTTGGCAATTCTTATGGACTTTAAGTGAAATTTAAGTAATATTATAGGAAATTTCATATACAGAAAGAGCATAAATTACGAAAAGTCTTATAGGTGGTGGGGTAGTTCAATAATTTTTTGTTCATTAGATAATAATAAATAAATAAACAAATAAGGGGCCAAACATAAACTCTTGTCTCGTTAAAGATTCTAATAATTAGTTGAAAATGTTGAAAAAAATAATTGGTTAAAAGTTTTGTTAACAATGCAATTATTTTTTAAAACTGTAATCTATTTTGTTAAAAATTCAGCAACATGGTTGAAAGTTATACTATTTTGTAAAAAATTAATTTTTTTAGATTAAAGATAAATTTCTTTAGTTAAAAATATAACTATTCTGTTATTAGAAAATTAATATTTTTAGATAAAAAATCATCTTTTAGGTTGAATTTTGAACTTTTGAGTAAAATTATTTTTTTCAATATTGATCATTTTAGTTGAAAATTAATTTCTTGGGTTGAAAATCCTTCTTTTGAACTGTGATTTATTTTGTTTACCAAAAATCCAGTTTTTTGTCAGAAATTTGCATTTTAAAATAAAAATGCATATGGTTGTTTCTTCAAATAAAAATATTTTTTGTTAGAGTATGAATTATTACCTGCTAGTTTGAGAATTTTTCCTTTTTTAATTGAAAAATCGATTTCTTTTTTTAAAGTTAATTTTTTTATTTATTCTTTTTTTTGTGAAGATTTGTCATTTTAGTTAAAAATTCATACTTTTGGGTCGAAAATTTGACTGTTTTGTAGATAATTTTTCTTTTGATTTTAAGATTCAACAACTTTGTTGAAAATTGCTGGGCTGAATTAAACATTCATGTATGCGGTTAAAATTTTATGGTTAAAAATTATTTTTTCAAGTTAAAAATTAAACTATTTGGTAAAATTCATTTATTTTCTCTGAAATAAGTCTTTATGATTAAAAATTATTCTTGCTTCTTGCAAAATTATCTTTTCGGTTGATGTATAAACTATTTAGTTAAAAATTTTTCTTTTTTATTGTTAAGAAATTGTATTCTGTTGAAAAATTAATATTTATAGTTATTTTTTTAGAATTCAACTCTCATCGAAAATATTCGAGTTTTTGGCTTGATATTTAAATTGGTTTTCGTTGAATTTAAATTTTTTTTATTTAAAAAATCATACGTTTGGTTGAAAATGTATTTTTATATGTAGAAAATTCAAAATAGTTGTAGAAAATTTAACTATTTGGTCAAAAGTTGAAATTCTTATCAAAAATTTATTTTTCAATCAAAGGTTTATTAGTTTAAATAAAAATTTATTATTTCATACTTTGAAACTTAAGCTATTCCATTTTTGGTTGAACATTAAATTTTTTTATTGATAATTCAAAAATTAGTTGAAAATCCTTCTTTTGAACTGCGATTTAATTTTTTTTACCAAAAATACAGTTTTTTGTTAGAAAATACATTTTAAAATAAAAATGTTTGTTTCAAATAAATATTTTTTTTTTACTTGCTTTAAAGTTAATTTTTCTTAATTTTTTTTTGTGATTTTTCTGGCTTGAAATTTGAACACTTTGGTAAAAAGTTAAACCATTTAGTTCAAAATTAACTCTTTTATGAAAAATTGATATTTTTGGTTGAAATTTCCACTAGTTGTGGGTTAAAAGTTTGACTATTTCGTAGATAATTTTTTCCTTTGATTTTAAGATTTAACAACTTTGTTGAAAATTGGTGGGCTAAGTTAAAAATTCATTTTTTTTGTTAAAATTTTATAGGTAAAAGTTAACTCTTCAAGTTGAAAATTAAACTATTTCGTAAAATTTATTTATTTGTTCGGAAATTAGTCTTTCTGAATAAAAATTATTCTTGCTTGTTGCAAAAATATCTTTTTGGTGGATGACTAAACTATTTGGTAAAAAATTCGTTTTTTTAATGTTAAGAAATCGTATTCTGTTAAAAACTTAATATTTTATAGTTATCTTTTTAGAATTCAACTCTCATCTCAAATTTTCGAGTTTTTGACTTGATAATTATCAATTGTTTTTGGTTAAATTTTAATCCTTTTTATTTAAAAAATCACATGTTTGGTTGAAAATGCGTTCTTGTATGTAGAAAATAAAAAAAATTGTAGAAAATTTAACTATTTGGTCAAAAGTTGGCATTCTCATTAAAAATTTATTTTTTAATCGAAGATTTATTAGCTTAAATAAAAATTTATTATTTCATACGTTGAATCTTAAGCTGTTCCATTTTTAGTTAAACATTTACTTTTTTGATTGAGAATTTATACATTCTGTTAATTTTTCTTTTTTTTGTAGAAAATAAGCCCTTTCGGTTAAAAGTTAAACTTTGCAGGTTGAAAATTCGCCGTTGTTAGTAAAAAATGAATTTTCTTGGTTAAAAATGCATATTTTTATTTGAAAATTAATCTGTGTTATTCGAGAGTTCAAGTGCTTTGTTCAAATTTCGTCATTTCTTGCTAAATTCAACTGTTTTTGATTAAAAAAAAATATTTTTAAGTTGAAATGTCAACTATTACAATTTTTATTAAAAATGCATTCTTTTCGGTATAAAATCCCTAGAAAGTCATTTCTTGGTTAAAAATTCAATTATTTTTGAAAATTCGTTTGTAAAGTAAAAGTCTACTTTTTTACTGACAATTTAACTATTTGGTTAAAAACTCAACTGATTGGTTAAAAATTAACATTTTTGTGGAAAATTTATATTTCTGGTTTAAAAATTTAACTGCTTTCTAGAAAATTTATTTTTTTAATTATAAACTAACTTAAAATAAACTAAACTAAAATAAACTAAAACTTAAAATAAAACAAACTAACATAAATGTTCCTTTTTTGAAAATTCGTTTTTTGGAAGGAATTTAATGTCCATGGTTAAAAACTTATGTGATTTGTTGAAAATTGATCTTCCTTAGTAGAAAATAATTATCTTTGTTTTAAATTTAACTATTTTATAGAAAGCTCGATTTTTTTTCTTTAAAAGTCAATATTTAAAAAAAATTTATTGCCTGAAAAATCTTCATTGGATTAAAATAAGTTTTTTTTTTAAAATTTTGATTCGAATTTAATATTTTCGATTTAAAAATTCATCTATTCTGTAGAAAATAAATATTTTATATTAAAAATGTTACTATCATAAATTCGGTTAGATTTCATCTTTTCTATTTAAAAATTCAACTATTTGGCTAAAACTTTATTTCTTCTGTAAAAAGTGGGTCCTTTTTGTGGAAAATGAATCTTCTCGTTTGACAATTTAACGATTTCGTAAAAAATCTAAGTATTTTATTGAGAAATTTTCTTTTATGGTAAAAATTAATTTTGATGGTTGAAAGATGAATTATTCAGCGTACAAAAATTTACATTTTCAGCTTGAAAATTCACAAAATTTTTCTTCATCAACTGAAATATTTTCTGGTTGTCTTTGTATGAGATATAAATAAATTCACTAATAAAATTCAGTCTGCAAAAATTCAGAACTTAACTAAGGCGGGGGGGGGGGGGCACATTAAGTAGTTTAAAATTTCAGAAAAAATTATTTTCTTCTTAATCAGGGACTTGTTAATGACAAAAAATTACAGATTTTTAGTGATCGGTTAATAGCCCAATGTATTAACAGGATCAAGAATTTTAGTGAATAAGGCATGATAAGGGTGGGGGGAGGGGTATATATATATTTTTTAAAATTAATATAGAATTCTCATGTTGCCTATTCAGGCAACACGTTTATTCCACAACAATTCCCGGACCCAGTTCGCTGATCAATCTTTCTAGCAATCACTTCAAGTGAAGATTTTCACATTAACATATTATCGATTCCATCGAGTAAATTGATCATGTTGCTTTAAAATTTTTTATCCTCACGGAGGAAAACATGTATTTAACATGAGATATGTTAATAGCCAGTAGTCCATCGCTTACAACAATTGGAACAAGTGGAGTATTTTGATATTATTTAAATCAAAATCGATCAGATTGAAAAATAATTTATCTATCAGGCACATGTAGATCCTGATGATAAAAAGCAACCAGCTGTGCCATTATAACGTCACCTCAGATCAGCAGATTTATTTATCCAATGACGTAAAGCAATATATCCTCTATTTAAGGATCCACTTATCTCGTTATCGGTAATTTACAAGTTTATCTACCGGACGGTGATGAATTGGTTGTCGTGTAAGTTTCGGGTTCAAAAATTTCAATATCCGGAGATTTTTTATTCGATTTGATTAAATCGGGATTGAACTCAAAAATTTCGAATTAAATTATTTTAAATGGAGGCATTTCGAGCTGGAACGCTTTCATAATAAATGAAAGTTTAAAAATTAAAATAAAAAAATTATTCTATTAGTTCTTTTGTACATTTTCCAGGTAATAAAATTTAATTGTATTCAGTGGAATTAAAAAGAAATTCAATGGGAATCGATAAATTTTGATTGAAACCAAGAGATTTAATTTATTTAAAGTAATTTCGAGTATGATAATGCATTTGAATTATTGCTTAACTTTTAACCAAGTAATTAAATATTCAACCCAAGAAGATAAATTCTCAAAAAAAATATAAAAGTTTATTTTAAAGTTACCAAAATCTTTTTTATTTAAATAAAAAAGAGTTAAATTCATCTAAGAAGACTAATTATTGTCAACACAATAGTTGAATTCTGAACCAAAAAAGATTATAATTTAAAAAAAAACAGTTTGCAATTTTATTTAAAAAAATGAAAAATTCCACCAAACAAGATTGTTGAGTTTTTAACGAAGAAAAATTTATTAGTCAAGAAAAATAAAAATTTGAGGTAAAATATAATGTGAAAGGGTAAAGAGTTTTTAACACAAAATATAAATTTTTAATAACTTATTATTTTTTATTCAAATTTGTAAGAATAAAATTTCATTAGGTTACTTTCAGGTTTGGCAAAAATTGAAAAATATTTGATAAATGTTGAGAAATATTTTAGTTTTAAAATATTTTTAATCTTTGGGGGAGGGGAAACGACTTTTCTTACATTTGGCACATATTTTGTTAAAAAAATCTTTTTTTTTAACGTGGATGGAAATTCAGTTTTTTGGTTCAAAATTCATATTTTCAGGTTGAAAATTTATCTTTTTGTGAAAAATTCGCACTTTTAACTTAAAATCTCAATCAGCTCATAGAAAATTGACAAATTTCGTAGAAAAATGAACTGTTTTGTAAAAAATTTGGCTATTCAAAATTCAATTACTTTTTGGTTAATGAAAATTTAACTATTGTTTAACTACTGTTTGTCAGAAAATACAATTTTATTATAAAAATGATTTATTTTTTAAAGATTTATCACTTTGTTAGAAAATTTATCTTATGGTTAAAAAATTGAACTAATTTGTTAAAGCTTTCCTTTTTTTGGAAAAAATGAATTTTTTAATTGAAAATTTAACTATTTGATTAAAAATTACCTTTTTTTTTTTTTTTTTTTTTAGCTGAAAAATTACACAATTTTGTATAGAAAATTCGTCTTTATATTTCCTAATTCAAATGCATTTTTTTATAGAAAATAATTCTTGTTAAAGTTAATTAAAATATTTTATTTTTGATTAAATATCGTTTTTCTTTATTTAAAAAAATCAACTATTGCTCAAAAATGTATGTAGTTAGTTAAAAATTTGACTTTTTGGTAGAAAACGAATGTTCTTGGTGTAAAATTCAACTATTTGGTTAAAAATTGATGTATTTGGTTAAAAATGTATTTTTTATATAAAATAAATTTTTTCTGAATTAAAATTCGACCATATGATTAAAAATTAATTTAATTGTTTTGGATAGAACGTTCGCCTTTGTCTTAAAAATTGAACAGTTCGGTCGAAAATTCAACTGCATTGTAGAAGATTACTTTTTTATTGAAAAAGAATTTTTATATGAAATTGTAAAAATTCCATTTTTGATTAAAAAATGATCTTTTCAGTTTAAAAATTTAAATGTTTGCTTAAAAATTCAACTATTTGGCTAGAAATGTATACACTTTGTTGTACAATTTTTCTTTTTCATTAAAAAGAAAACAATCTTCTTGGTTGGAAATTCAAATATTTGATTAATAATTATACATTTTGTTGAGAATTTGCCTCTTTTAGTAGAAAATTAATATTTTTGTCCAAAAAAACTACTTATCAGCTTAAAAATTGGAAAATTCCCTTCAAAATTAATGTATTTTGTTGGGAATTCGTCTTTTGTTGTAGAAAATTAATCTTCTTGGTTATAAATCGATTTTTTTTCTGGTTGAGAATTTGATTGCAGTGAAACCCTTCAATAGCCCTTCCGAGAATTCACGTCGCGTAGCCGCAGGTTGCCGCGTTGCGGATCTCACTCATGAAAGCAATCACGCGTGAATAAACAAAAGTAATGCGGGCTATAATGAGTTAGTTCCCACCCACTGTAAGCCCCAAAATCGGCGCTATAGAAGAGTTTCACTCTATTTTTTTTTAATTTACAGTTTTTTTAACAGCTTATCTTTTTATAATCATTCTTTCTCCTAATTTCAAGGTATTTTAATAGATTAAAATGAGATTTTGTGAGATTTTAAAATATTTGTCAAAAATTCATGGGATTTTACCAAATTTAAAGGTATTTTACAGAATTTTAAGATATTCAGACGTATTTCAACAAATTTTTAAGAATTTTATGTAATTTTAATTAAATTACAAAAATCTGAATGTATTTCATTAGATTAAAAAAACTTAAAAATGATTTTTAAAGGTTTTAAGAGATTGCAAAGTACTTTCACGAATTTTGAATGATTTTAGGGGATTTTAATACGATTATAAGATATTTTAAGAGATTTCAAAATATTTTCAAATAAATCATTGGCTTTCACATAGATTTAAAATAATTTAAGAGAGAGAGAGAGAGAGAGAGAGAGAGAGAGAGCGTTTCAAAATATTTAAACATGAGTCATCCACTTAATAAAAAATTAACTTTTCCGTTGCAACTTATTATTTTTGAGTTGAAAATTCAACTGTCTTTTGTATAGAAAACTTATCCTTTGTCTTAAAAGTTTAACAGTTTTTTTGAGAAAATTTAACAGCATTGTAGAAGATTAATTTTTAAATTAAAAATGCATTTTTTAAAATGGAAATTAAACTATTCCGTTTTTGGTTAAAAATTGATCTTCTCAGTTTCAAAATTTAAATATTTGGCTGAAAATGTAACCTTTTTGGCTAGAAATGTATGTTCTTTGATTAAAATTAGACTTCTTTATTAAAAACACAAAATTCTTGGTTGGCAATGCAACTATTTGGTTAAAAATTAATCTTTCTAGTTAAAAATGTAACTTATTGTTTAAAAACTAAATTATTTAATTAAAAATTTAACTCTTTTATAGAAATCTTGCATTTTTAGCTAGAAAATTGGACTTCTTGCTTCAAAATTTATATATTTTCTTGGCTAAAAATGAAACTATTCATTTAAAAATTAATCTTTTGTAGTTGAGGATTCAAGTATTTCGTTAAAATGTCGTAATTTTTTGTCAAGTTCAACGGTTTTCTATTCAACATAAAAATATTTTTTAAAAATTTAATTATTTGGTTGAAAAATCAACTGATTCTTTAAAAATCAACACTTTTGTGAAAATTTCATATTTTTGGTCTAAAAATTCTACAGTTTTGATGAAAATTCATAATTTATATTGAAAAATAACCTTTTTGTTGAAAATTCAACTATATCTTAAAAAATAGATGTCCTTTTTCAGAACTTCAATTTTTGGTAAAAAAATAATCTCACTGGTAAATAATGTTTGTATTTTATTGAATGTTCGCATTTTTAGCTAAAAAAGTCCTGATTTTAGAAAAAATGTATTGACTGAACAATCTTTCTGGGTTGAAAAGTCGTTTTTTAAATTTTGGTTGAAAATTAATATTTACGAGTTGGAAATTCATCTGTCTTGTAGAAAATTAATCTTTAAATTAAAATTAAACTATTCCATTTTTTGGCTAGAAATGTATGTCCTTTGTTTAAAATTTGCCTTTTTCATTAAAAGCAAAAGCTTCTTGGTTGGTAATTTAACTGTTTGTTTAAAAATGAATATTTCTAGTTAAAAATGTAAATTAAAAAAAAAAATTCAATTACTTTATTTAAAATTTAAATTTTTTCTAGAAAGCTCGTATTTTTAGCTAGAAAACTGGACTTCTTGCTTCAAAATTTATATATTTTTTTTTGTTAAAAATTTCGTTTTTTTTGTCAAGTTCAAGTTTTTTTTATTTAACAAAAAAAATTTTCCTAATTCAAATATCAGCTACTACATTTTTCAAGAAAATTTAATTATTTTGTTGAAAAGTCAACTGATTGGTTAAAAAATCCACAATTTTGTTGAAAATTCATTTTTTGGTTTGAAAATTCAGCAGTTTTGATACAAATTCATCTTTTTTATTAAAAAATAACCTCTTGGTTGAAAATTCAACTATTTCTTGGAAAATAGATGTACTTTTTTAAAAATTCGTCTTTTTGGTAAAAAATTAATCTCATTTGTAAATAGTGAGTGTGTTTTATAAAATGCTCGTAATTTTAGTTTGAAAAGTGAAGACTTTGTAAAAAATTGATCTTTAAATTAAAATTAAATTATTCCTTTTTTTAAATTGATATTTTGAGTTTAAAAATGCAACTATTTGGTTGAAAATTCAACTATTTGGCTAGAA
Source organism: Druon quercuslanigerum (assembly GCA_010014905.2). Lineage (NCBI taxonomy): Eukaryota > Metazoa > Arthropoda > Insecta > Hymenoptera > Cynipidae > Druon > Druon quercuslanigerum. The sequence goes on along the minus strand of JAAAKG020076922.1, from coordinate 279 downwards.
ATTTATGAACATTGTTTGAAATTGGTATTTTTCAATAAAAACAAAAACTTCTTGATTGGAAATTTAACTAATTGCTTAAAAATTATATATTTGGTTGAGAATTAAATTGATTGAAAATGTAACTATTTTTTAGAAAGCTCATATTTTTAGCTATAGAAAATTGGGCTGTTTGGTTCAAAACTGACATAACTTGTTGAGAATTTGTCCTTTATAGTAGAAAATTCATCTTCTTTTTTTAAAATCTACTTTTTTTGAGAATTCAATTATTTGGTCGACTTA
>JAAAKG020076911.1:0-16996 GCA_010014905.2 Druon quercuslanigerum | reverse complement strand
TTTCACCAAATTATTGAATTTTTAAATCGAGACGAAAACAAAAAATGAGTAAGTATGAATTTTAAATAAAAAAATCCATTTTCAATCAAAAAGTTGAATTTTTATCCCATAAAGACGATTTTTCAACCGAAAAGAATGACTTTTAAAAAATTGTTTAATTTTCAACAAATTAATTAAATGTTTAGCCTTCTAATGAAATTTTTGGCCACAAAAGATAAATTATCTACTAGACATGGAGAAGTAGACTTTTTAATAAAAATTCAATAATTATTATTGGGTTACTCTCTTATTGGGTTCTATTGTTTCAGTTTACATTAAAATGGGAAAACAATAAAATGTTTTAAAAAGGAAAATAGGGAAAAGACTTTAAAACCTGCAACCAATAAATGGAAATGTTGATGATATATAGACTAAAAAATAATGTTTAAAATAAATAATAAATTTCCTTGGTTATACTTTAAAAATATTATCTTCAAAAGCTGGATGTTTTTTCTCATATTTCCAATGTTAAAATAATTATAAGTTTTATTTGTCAGTGACTGAATTCTGAATACATCACTTAGTAGAGTTTAACTGATAATCAGTTATATTTACCTAATTCAAATTTAGAGAGTAGGTCATAACCAGATGCCCAACCTTTCTGGTCGAATAGCGAATATTTTGCATAATAAAATAATCAATAAAAAGCAAAAACAGCGGAAAAAAATAATATCAGAATTTATGATCCTGATTTGTATATTGAATATGTAAATTAAGTACACAGTGTAAGGCGAAATGTTTTTTTTTCTTTTCAATCGAAAGTAATTTTGTTTTAAAATTCACAAATAAAGGAACCTCATTATCTTCCCCACTTAAAAAAACTCAACTAAACGAATGAATTCACATTTTAATTGACTATATTTATTCCACAGATCTGAAATTTTTTTTTTCTTACAGAATAAAGAAATGTGAATATTGCCTTTTACGCTTAAATTAAAACTTCAGTTTATGAACTCAGTTCAGTAACTTTCTGTAAACTATATTATAAAACTTTTAGAAAATTGTGGAACAATAATTTTAAGATATAAATTTTTCAATAGGAAACGAAAAATAATCGAAAGATGTAGACTACACTCTCTGACTACTTATAATATTTTTAAAAAGGAAATTTATTAAATAACTTTAGGTGTGCAATTCTATAAAAGTCTTATTTTTAATTTTTTCAAACTTAAGTTCTTTTGATTTTAAATTTTAAATTTGAAAATGTTCTGTTGAAAATGTCTTATTTTTTTTTAAGGTTTCTTATTTAGAAATTGCACAATATTGTAGTTAAAATAAGAATATTAAAAAAGTAAGGACCATTTTACTATTAAATCTTTCAAACTTGTCAAATTTCATATTAAAAGCCTAAATTGTCAGTCTTAAGTTTCATAATTTAGATTAAAATATTTTAAGCTATTTAAGCTAATTTTAAGCTTATTTCAATTTCAAATTCAAACGTACAAAATTGTCTCGTTTTTACAATTCTTTTAAATCGTTGAATATCAAATTGAAAGACTTGATAGTTTCATAACTTTCAGTTTAAAAATCACATGCTTCCAGAAAAATTTCAAAATAATAAAAAAGTAAGAAAATAATTAGTCAAACTCAAGCCTTAAAATTAAAATATTTTAGAACCAAGCATAGCAAATTAAATTATTTTTTATTTAAAAATTTTATAAAAATATGGAAGAATAAAATTAAAAGATTTTAGAACCAAGCATAGCAAATTAAATTATTTTTTATTAAGAAATTTTATAAAAATATGAAATATTTCAAAGTAAATCTTTATATTCAGATTTTCACTGAAAGAAAGAACAATTTTGAATTGAAAGGCATAAAACTGTGCAGTTTCAAAAATTTAAATTTTTAATTTTAAAATTTAAATATATTACCTTAAAGTTGATGGCTGTTCAGTTAAAGGCTAACAAAATTATTTCTTCAAAATTGAAAAGTTTCAAAAAGGACTTATAATTTTAATGAAGGGTTAAACATAAAAAATTTAAAATTGAAAGTTAAAAATATTCCTGCTAAAAATTAAAGCAGTTTCATATTAAAGTACCTGAAATTTATATAGCAGTAAATTATTAATTAATGTACTTTTTAATTAAAAATATTGAAATTTAGCATAATTAATCTTTGAACAAATTCCCCCTAAAGGACTCTATTTATAATTCTGAAACTTATAATTTTCTTCAGAAATTCGAATGTTTTATTTCACAAACAAATCTTCTTTTTATTACTCTTTCTCGATATAATTATTTGAATTATTTAGGATTTTTAATTATTTAAATTATGTAAAGTCAAGAAATTATTTTTTATCTAAAATAAATCAGTAGTAATTAAATTTTCACCTCTTAAAAAGAAAATACTCAAGTTTTTAAAAAGATAATAAAAATAAAATTATATACAAAAACTTCAAATATCTCAATTATTATTTTAGCTTTAAATTTTAGGCATTTTTTTAATTTTTGTAGGGCTCTAAAAAAAGTCCGACAAATTTGGAATTTTTTTTAAATGTAACTTAAAATTTTAGATTTTTTGAAACCATTATAAAATAATGAAAAATATGAAAAAATGTTCCGATGATTTCAAATATCAATCAAAATTGTTTCTTTTATAACAGGTGAAAAATTACCAGTTTTCGATAGTTTTATTTTATTATTTAAATTTAAATTAATATTTCATTCTTCAAATTTAAATAATCAATAAAATATTATTATTATGATTATTATTTAAATATTTCAAGATCCAAATGCCGCGGTATCGATTTATAAAATTTACAATAGGCAATTTTAAATGATCCAATTTTATAATTAATCATTTTAAATGAAAATGTAATTCTTACTAAGAAGAAAGGAATTTTCAACAAAATAGTTACATTTTTCACCAGATCGATGAAACGTCGATAACAAAAATTATTTCTGAAGGAAAAGTGTAATAGTTAATATTTCTAAACAACAAATTTAATTTTCAATAAAGCGTATTTAAATTTTCTAAAAAACACGAACTTGCATGAAATTATTTGAATTTTTAACAAAAAAAGCAACTTATTTTCAATTCAATAAGAGCAAGTTTTAACCGAACGTTGAGCTTTCAACCAAGTAAGATTTTTTGAGTCCACGAAGAAAAAAATCTCATCCAAAATGTTGAATTTTTAAGACAAAAAAAAAGAAGAATTTTGAACTAAAATGATTAAGCTTCCAAAAAATTTAATTTCAATCTAAATAGTCCAGTTTCAACCCAAAATACGAATTTCACACCAAAAATACACATTTTAAACTCAATAGATGATCTTTTAATGAAATAATTAAATTTTAACTAAACAGATAAATTTTTAATGCAAAAAATTGAATGTTTATCAAAAAAGGTACATCCTTGAGATAAAATGGAATAGTTACATTTTCAATTAAAAAAATTAATTTTCAATAAAAATATAAATTTTCAAACAAAAAGAATAAATTTCCACTAAAGAAAGAAATTTTTTTACCAAAATACATGAATTTTCAAACAAATTTTTAATTTTTGAAATAATTTTCAATCTGATAGTTAAATTTTCAGACAATTAAATGAATTTTCATTGATATTAATATTCTACCACAAAGACAAAGCCTCAACAAAACACAGAAATGTTTAACTAAACATAATATGGTTAAATTTTTTGTTGGAAAAATTAATCTGCAACGACAAATTGTGAACAAAATATTAAAATTTTGAAGAAAAAAGGCTTTTTAACTATAATGATGTATTTTTAAACAAGAAATGATTTTTTAATAAAGTAGTTCCACTTTAAAATAGGTAGTATAATTGAGGGGCCGGATCGTATATGGGCGTATAGAATTTTCTCGTGCGAAATCGTAGTCCCCTGGAGGCTTCAAAACAAATTTTAGATTTAAAATTTTTGAAGGACATATCTGGACGTGAAATTTTTCGTGCATCTTTTTTCTTCTGGACAAAAAGTTGTAATTTTTTTAGTTTTCGAAATAAAAACAAAAAACGGAATTTTTTGAAAAACTTGATTTTAATCCGTTTATCGCTTCAACTCATGCTCAGTGTTTCAGTTTTTGAAATTTTTTAATGAAAATTTCAGGCAATGTGCTTTAAGATGTCCTTCGATTGACAATATGATAGGAATGCAAAACAGTTTTTTTCAAAAATTATTATTAATTTTTTTCTGATGCTCGGCGCGAATCGAACACTTGTAACTACCAGCGTTTCGTTTAGCGAGGGAATTTTGAGCAGGCAAATACTTCTTGCGACAAAAATTCGGAGAAAGGTATAATAAAGTTTTTTTAAAAGTTTCAGATCAAAATATTTAATATTTTAGGAGTAGTTATGATTTTAGTGAACGTCAGCGCTGGAGTTTTCGAGCTTACTATGCACTCCGCTGTGCCATGTTCTCTTATGAAATTTTCTAGTGAATAGCAGTTAAACAAAAGTAATTTAACAGAATATTCATGAGTTTTATTTAATTTTGCATGTATTTTTCCGGTTTCTTAAGATTTAAAAGCAGGATACTTTAATGTACACCTAATGTTTACACCAACATTCGGCTTAACTCGTGAGCGACCTTGAACATGCATTTTGAAAACAAATGTATGCACAAATTTTCTTACACTTTGTCTAAATCTATTTCAAGAATAAAACAGATCAGTTAGTCCTTAACTATGCTCTGGACAGTGCACGTTAAATTAAATATTAAGCTTAATAAAGTTGAATATCTTACGAAAACTCCAGCGCGAACTTTCACTAAAATCATAAATACTCCTAGACTATTAAATATTTTGATCTGAAACTTTCCAGAAAACTTCATTACACCTTTCTCCGAATTTTTGTCGCGAGAAGTATTTTCCTGCTCAAAATTCCCTCGCCAAACGAAACGCTGAAAGTTACAAGTGTTCGATTCGCGCCGAGCATCAGAAAAAAACTAATAATAATTTTTGAAAATAACAGTTTTAAATTCCCATCATATTGTCAATTGAAGGACATATTAAAGCACATTCCCTAAAATTTTCAATAAAAAATTTAAAATTTGAAGTACTGAGCACGAGTTGAAGTGAAACAATGATTAAAATTAAGTTTTTCAAAAAAGTCAGTTTTTTGGGTTTATTTCGAAAACTAAAAAGTTATAACTTTTTGTCTAGAGGAAAAAAGATGGTAGAGAGTTTTTGCTTATATTATGATCTTATGAAATTTTTGAGTAAATAACAGTTAAAAAAAATAAGTTACCTAAATATTCATGAATTTTATTTAATTATGAATGTATTTTTTCGGTTTCTTGAGATTTAAATGTAGAATACTTTAATGTACACCTAATGTTTACACCGACATTTGGCTTAACTCGTAAGCGAACTTGAACATGCATTTTGGAAACAAACATATGCACAAATTTCCTTACACTTTGTCTAAATCTATTTTAAAAAATAAACAGATCAGTTAGTCCTTAACTATGCTCTGGACATTGCACATTAAATTAAATTTCAAGCCTAATAAAGTTGAATATCTCACAAAAACTCCAGCGCGGACGTTTTTTAAAATCATAACTACTCCTAAACTAATAAATATTTTGATCTGAAACTTTCCAAAAAACTTCATTACACCTTTTTCAGAATTTAAGTCGCGAGAAGTATTTGCCTGTTCAAAATTCCCTCGCTAAACGAAACGCTGGAAGTTACAAGTGGTCGATTTGCGCCAAGCATCAGAAAAAAATTAATAATAATTTTTGAAAACAACGGTTTTGAATTCCTATCATATTGACAATCGAAGGACATCTTAAAGCACATTCCCTGAAAATTTCATTAAGAAATTTCGAAAACTGAAGCACTGAGCACGAGTTGAAGTCAAAAACGGATTAAAATTAATTTTTTCAAAAAAGTCAGTTTTTTGGTTTTATTTCGAAAACTAAAAAAGTTACAACTTTTTGTCTAAAGTAAAAAAGATGCGCGATAAAATTTCACATCCAGATATATCCTTCAAAAATTTTAAATTTAAAATTTGTTTTGTAGCTTTCAGGGGACTATGATTTTGTACGAGAAAATTCTATACGCCCTTATACGATCCGGCCCCTCAATTCATGAATTTCGAATCAATCAAGGCAAATTAAAAATTAAAATTCACTATTGAATTAGCAAAAGAAAATAAAATCAATTTTCTATATGTATCACTTACAATGTACTTACTTACATTGTAAAAAACACCTTATTAAAAAATGGATATCCAGAAAATTTTTTAAAATTGAAGATAGATGAACGTTATAAAACTATTATTAAACTTAAAGATATAGGTAATGCCTATAAAATATATATTGGACAATCTTTTAGGCATTTAGGTCCCAGAATTAATGAACATAAAAAATCTGTTGAAAATAATAAAGATAAATAAAGAAGAAAATTTTAATTTTAACATTAAAAATATTAAAATTTTAACATCAGAAATAATCTGTATAAAAAACGAAAAAAATTCTATAAATTATAGAACAGATATTACAAATTTAAGTATTATATACCATCATCTTATTTCTCTTATTAAAATTTAAAATGTATCATTTTTCCCGCTTGAAAATATAAATTCGTCTGCTAAACTTAACCTTAAAATTTGGTATACATTTTAACCTATAAGGGGCACATGTCAGTCTTTTAACTTTTATTAAAAACGTAACTAATACAATTTTTACACAATCCAGGATTTTTTCCTGAGATTATAAAAAGTTTTGCTTTACAATATTTTTTTAATTTCATGTAATAGTTGCTATATTTAACGGCTTCTTTCCACAAATAAAACGATTTACATTTTTCATAAAATAAATTGTTTAATCTTCAACTGTCTTCAATTTATTAATAGGTAATTATAGTGTTATTCTTCGATTATGAGAATTTTTCCTATATGCTATCTTAAATAATATTATAGGTACAATGGTATTTATAAAAAAACTGAACAGAGATCATGCCAATTAAACAAAATTCCAGTTTGCTTTTTTTTTGCTTCGACTGGTTTCATTTTCATTTTCTTACTCTCCACACATTAATTTTGACTTTATGGACAAACTTAGATCTTTAAAATTAAATTTTTCTGAAAAAAAGATCTTCTCACTTCGCTCCACTGGAAATCGAACCACATTCCTTTCGATTGCCGGTCAGGTGCTTTCAAATTAAGCTATCAGAGAGATCGAGAGAAGAATATTTTTCAGAAATTCAAGATATCTCGAGTCAGGTGTTACATTTATGATACGAGTAATTTAAAGAAATCTGTATTATCATCAGATTTAGTTGCTACCGATCAGTGTAGATGTCATTCCACACTGTGTGAAAATCTTCAAACAACAGAAAATACTTATCGTGATTTCTGACTAGATGGAAAATAAGTTTTTTTTCGTTTTTAAAATCAAATTTTTCTGTGGCTCGATTCCAAGTGGAGTGTCGAGAGAAGATCTTTCTTCAGAAAAATACAATTTACAATTTTTTTAAATTTATTTTCTATCTAGTCAGAAATGACGTTAGTTATTTTCCGTTATTTGAAGAGTTAACTTGATCGATAGTTTTAATTTTTATTTTCACAGATTGTAGCATGACATCTGCATTGATCGATAGTAACTAACTCTGCTGATAATACAGATTCCTTTAAAGTTATATCGCTCTTTATTCCAATAATAACCCTTAAGTCCACAAATTCGCGTATTTAACAACTGTGGCTTCCGTTTTATGTGGCCGAAGTTGCGGGAATAATTGTGGGTTTCTCGTGACTGAGTTCGTGGTAAAGTCGAAGAATGACTCTGCAATCTCTGCATATATACAGTACATCATGAATCACGAAATTATGTTCCCACGATCGAAAGATCCATCAACACCATCCTCTCATGAGCTCACAGGAGTTTCGCGTATTGTCTCGAAGATTTGCAGGGTTATAGCATTTTGATATGGCAATTGGTACAGGTCATGACATTAATTTCCCAAGTCATTCTCCACTAAACTCATTTGAAATGCTTCGATTGTATCGGAACCCAAGAGATAAAGGAGAGCAAGTTTCAAACCGAAAACTAAAACGACCCGGAACTTTACCATAGATATGGATTTTAAAGTTTTGGAATTAATAATAAACAAAGTAAGCGGTCAATCAGAAAATCCTCTTTCCTAATTCAACTAGCACCAAATCATTTACTGCTAATTAGTAAAATTCTAGTAATTTGAAGTATTATTTGTTTATCACGAAACATTTTTTCATTACAAAATATGAGCACTGATATTGTTTGGAGACAATTATAAAAGAGATAACTTTAGGCACTTTAAATGACCACCCGTGGGTAAAAAATCTAAGAACGTAATAGTTAGGTAATTAGGATGTTCCAATTATTGAAACATCGTGAGAACATTCCTTGGAGGTAAAATTCAAAATACGTTATGAACAATACTTAAATTACGTAACAGATTATAGGCCCTCTCTGAGACCCCCACCCCACCTACTGTAACGAACGGTTACAAAATATTTCTCCCCCTCCTCCTTATTATACGTAATTTTTTATTTACAGAAATGTTTTGCTAGTTATTGTTGGTAGAATTAGACATGCTGTCCTAGAAATTTATTTTCAAAATTCCATATTTTTGTTTTGACTAATTGTGCATTTGCCTTGATCAATTATATTCAAATACCAGAATTTTTATTTTGTCATATTTTTAACATAGAGCTTTTTATAAATGTAAGGAAACAGTGTTTTAGATACAAATTTCAAAATTTTAAATTCATAAATTCATTTTAAACAAAAAATGTCTTTTCTATTCTGAAACATGAATTTTTAACAAATTACTTGGATTTTTACAATAAATAGTTAATTTTTTAAGATAATAGTTGAATTTTCAACCTAAAAAGATAAATTCCCAACAAAAAAGTGTGATACTTTATATTTCAATAAAAAAGATTAAATTTAGACAACAAACAAATTGTAACCATAAAGATGAGCTTTCTTTATTAAAATTGAATTTTTAAACCAAAATACGACTTTTTGGCAAAAAAAAAAGAAAAACTAATTTTCTACGACACTGATTTCCAATAAATATGGAATTTTTAAACCAAGAAATTTATTTTTTTTACCAAAGAAGGAGAATTTTCAACTAAATAAGTTCAAATTTAAAAAAAAAGGAAAAGTAAGATTTTCAGTTAAAAATTAATATTAAACAAAAAAGGGATTTTTGACTATACAGTTACATTTGCAACCAAAGACATAAGCCTTTAATAAAAAAAAAATAAATTTTTCTAAATTTAGTGTAATTTTTACACAAGCAGTTAAAATTTCAATTAAAAAGTATTATTTTTCAACAAAATATTTACACAATTAGATGAATTTTTATCAAACGATATAATTCTGTAAAAAAATATTCCTCAACAAAGTAATTCAACCAATCTTCCAAACAAAATAGTTGAATACACATGCAAAGAAGAATAATTTTAAGCATTGTTGGTTAAAAATTAATCTTCTTTGCTTGAGTTGCCTGTTTATAAAAAAGATTAAATTTATACTGAGCAGATGATTTTATCCATCAAAAAAATAAATTTGAATAAAAATATAGGAATTTCCTGTTTAAAAAGACTTCAGTCGACGTTTGACGATTAAAATACTAATTTGTAAACAAGAAGTAAGTTTCTACGAAAAAAATTGAAATTTCAATCCAAAAAGTCAAATTTTCAACCAAAAAGTAATTATTTAACAAAAATGTTAATTTCTCTACGAAATAGTTGTATTTTTGAAGATAAAAGATAAAATTTCCCCTTATATAAATAAATTTCTATTTAGAAAAAAATGGAATAAGTTTCTACGAAAAAAATTTAATTTTCAATTCAAAAAGACGAATTTTTTTAAACGAAAAAGTTGCATTTTTATTCAGGAAAGATAAAAATTGTACTACAACAGATGAATTTTTAATAAAAAAACGATATTTTTTTAAGTTAAACTTTCATCCTGAAAAGATTTTAGTTAATTTTTTAACACCAAGTATGAGTTTTTAACAAAATAGGTTAATTTTTAACAAAAAAATATGAATTTTTATGCAAAAAAAGACTAAATTTTCCTTGCAACAGATGAATTTTTAATTTAAGAAAGAAAACTTTTCAGCACAAAGTTGAATTTTCATTTCGAAAAGATTTCAGTTCTCTTTTCAACACCAAACCAATAAATTTAAACAAAAAGTAAATTTTCTACGAAATAGTTAAATTTTCAAAGAAACAGCAGTATTTTCAAGCAAAAAGTATGAATTTTCAATTGATTTTAATTGATTCTCCTAAAAAAAAAGGAGGAGTTAAAAAAAAGTAAATTTTCTAGAAGATAGTTGAATTTTAATTTTCATCAAAACAGTCGCATTTTTTTCGAGAAAGATTCAATATTTTTACTATAAAAGAACGTTTAAATCAAAACGACAAATTTACAGAAAAGATAGTTCAAACATAGAAAAAATATTTAATGTTTCAAGAAAAGAGCTGAATTTCTAACCCAAAAATACGAATTTTTACAAAACATTTAAATTTGCAACCAAAAAGTATAATTTTTTAACAAAATAGTTTAATTTGCAACTAAAAAGTATGAATTTTTAACCAAAAAAGATTAAATTTCCCTTACAAAATAAGAATTTTTAATTTGAAAAAAACACTTTTCAGCAGAAAGTTGAATTTTTATCTAGAAAACATTCCAGTTCTCTTTTTAACACAAAAATAATAAATTTAAACAAAACGCAAATTTGGTACGAATTTTTTAATTTTCAATGGAATAGCAGAATTCTCAAGTGAAAAGTATGTCTCTTCAATTGATTTTAATGGATTCTCCAACACAAAAAGAGGAGTTACAAAAAATCAAAATTTTCTAGAAGACAGTTCGATTTTCATAAAAACAGTTGAATTTTTTCCGAGAAAGATTCAATATACTAAAAAAAGAACTTCTAAATTAAAAAGACAAACTTACCGAAAAAATAGTTGAAGTATGAAAAAAAATAGTTAATGTTCCAAGCAAAGAGCTGAATTTGTAACCCAAAAATACGAATTTTTACAGAAAATTCAAATTCGAAACCAAAAAGTATGATTTTTTAACAAAATAGTTTAATTTCCGACGAAAAAGTTGAATTTTTATCTAGAAAAAATTTTATTTCTCTTTTCAACACAAAAATATTAAATTTAAACAAAAAGTAAATTTTCTACGAAATGGTTTCATTTTCAAAAAAAAAACAGCAGAGCTTTCAAGCAAAAAGTATGACTTTTCAATTAATTTTAATTTATTCTCAAACACAAAACGAGGAGTTAAAAAAAAAGTAAATTTTCTAGCAGACAGTTGAATTTTCATCAAAACAGTTGAATTTTTCCGATAAAGATTTCAATATTTTTACTAAAAAAAAGAAAGTTCAAATCAAAACGACAAATTTACAGAAAAAATAGTTAAAATATAGAAAAATGGTAAATGTTCTACAAAAAGAACTGAATTACTAACCCAAAAATAAAAATTTTTACAAAACAGTTGAATTTGCAATTAACAAAGGATATTTTTTTTTAAATTGTTAAATGTTCAGTAAAATCATAAAATTAGTAACTAAAACGATAATCATCCGGTGAAGGTCTTCGCGAATTTGCAAAAATTACGTACATGAGTGAATAAAAAAAAATTCACAGACGCTATTGTACAAACTATTGCTAATCATTTCTATGACAAAAAATTAAAACTTAGTTAAGAATTTGAGATTAGTAAATAACAGATTAATAAATTATGAACGTTCCCTAACATGCAACTGAAGAAGAATGAAAAATAGGCGTCAACAATTTACTTCTTAGCCATAAAATGTATCCAGTCACATTTTTCAAATTTCCGTGAATCACGCGAAAGTGATATTAAGCAGAAAAATAGTAATATTACAGGTTATAAATTCACATGGAAGTGAGAATCAGAGTCGAGTTTCTTCTTTTCAGGTGGCAGTCTTGAGAATGAAATGCCTGGAGAATCTGATGGCGAAAGGTGTTGAACTTTCGTTATAATTACACGCAGTTAATTATAACCTTATGCGATCTTTCCTCCTGGAAGGATGAAGTTTGAAAAAAAAGAATTTGCAGGAAAGAAAAAGATAGAACTGTTCGGATCCGAATTCTGCAGAAATTCAAATTTAATATATGGAAAATAACTTTTTTGACACAAATTATTAATAAAAGTTTATAAATTCATTGGTGAAATAGAGTCAACGCGTCAGATATTCAGTGTGAAAAGAAATAAACTTATTATTTAGAGTGCGGTCATTTTTTCTTGCATGGTTCTAAATTTCACAAATATAAGATTATTGTTTACTGGTAAAAGGTTTTAAAGTACATATTTTCAAAAGTTTTCTCACTTTTATGATGAAAATTAAAAAAGTAAAAAAATAAAAAATCTGTTGAAAATTCGTTCTGTTTTTTTTTAATTCAACGGCTTTTAATTAAAAATATTTTTTGGTTGAAATATTACCTATTACATTGTAAGTTTACATTATTTTTTGTTTAAAATAAATTATTTTGGTAAAAATGTGTTTTTTAACGTAAAAAATTGATTAAACGAAAATTTAACTTGCATTGTGCTTAACAATAAAGCTTTTCAGTTAAAAAATTATTTTTCGGTTGAAAATATACATAAGTTTTTGAAAAATAGTTTGTATTTCTTTGATAATTGATTTTTGCTTTTAAAAAATCAATTATTTGTTTGACAATTGAATTTTTTTAGAGAAGTATTCTTCTTATTTGAAAGTTCATTTATTTTGGTTAAAACTTTATTTCTGTGGTCAAATATTTAAAACTACTTTCCTATGAATACATTTTTTTTGTTAATAAAAATAAAAATTTCAGGTGAAAATTCATTATTTTTGGTTTAAAAGTTAAGTATTTTGTTCAAATCCTCTTTTTTGATTCAAAATTATTTTTATAACTGAGATCTGAACTATTTTTCTTTTTGTTCTAAGCCTTTTTTTTGCTTTCAAATTCACTTCTTTCAAAGAAAATTTATTTTTTATTCTATTTTCATTTTGCAAATTCATTAGATTTGGTCTTTATTTTACAAAAATTTTAGATTTTATTTACAAAATCCATTTCTTTCTGTAAAAAATAACTGTATTTTATTCAATTTAAAAAAAATCTTTAAACTTAAAAACTAAATTACATATATAATAACTAGTTTAAACTGATAATGAGATATTTCTATAAATTTTTTAAATAAATAATTATAGTTTTTAGCAATTTTCTCATAGAATAGAGTTAGACAGCAACGGTTCTTTCAAACATTTTCCACTTTTTGTTCCATTTTTAATTCGAGGGACGTGATTGTTTGATCATGATAACAAGAATAATTGTTCAAACAATTAATTATTGTTTATTATATTCTACCAGAATAATTATACAAAATTTCAGTTCTAAACACAAAAATCTACTTTTAGTCGAATTTTTGATTAAAATGATTTTAATCATTAATTAGAGTTGAGAAAAGTAATCGTTTAAACAATTTAATATTATCAATAATATTACATTTAAATAATTCTAGAAAGATGCGATTTTTTATGAGAAATTTCTAACTTTTTGTCTAATTTTCAATTGGAGTGAAATAATAATTAATTAAAGTTAACAAAAATAATTATTTACACTACTTATTACCATTGTTAATAATATTCTATTTTTTTGGTGGTAAAATGCTGTCTTTTTTTTAATTTTTTAATTGTTTGTCTATTTTTCATTAGCAGTGACTTAATAATTAATTATATTTAGCAAAAATAACTGTTCAAACAAACTATTCTTGTTTACCACTTTCTTCATCCATATCAATGCCTAATAATTGTGTTTTTTTTCTGAAATTTTTACATATACGCCCTTTTTTACTTAGTAAGGAAATAATTGATGAAAGTTAAGAAAATAGTTGTTTAAACAATTTAATCAGACAATTGCTGTATTTTTAAAGATTTAAAGATTTTAGAAAAAGCACAACTTTTTAGCAACTGCCTAAAGTAAGATAGTTATAAACAATAATAAATTTTTTAAAGAAGTGTTTTGTTAACTTTAATTAACTTTTACCTAACTTGGTAAAAAAGGGCAGAAAGGTAAAAATTTCCGAGAGAGCCGCAGCTATCAGTCATTGTAAATATAATTAATTATTAAGTCACTTCTAATAAAAAATAAACAAAAAGTTAAAAATTTCAGAAAAAAACGAAAAATGCTACTATGAAGCAAAGAGAATATTATTAAAAATAATAATACATTTATGAAACAATTATTTTGTTAACTTGAATGAACTATTACTTCACTCTAATTTAAAATTAGACAAACAGCCAGAAATACAAAAAAACGGCATCTTTCTAGCATTATTTAAATAGAATATCAACAATAATATTTTTAAATTGTTTCAACAATTAATTTTCTTGACTCTAATAATTCATTAAGTCATTTTAATTGAAAAATGGACTGAAAGTGCACTTTTTAAATGCAATTTGGTAGCATTATTCTAAGAGATTATTATTATTATTATTATATATAATTGGACAAAAAGTGACACATTTTTTGAAAAACGCGACTTTGTAACTCTATTCTGCAAAAAAAATTCTCAAAATAATAATATATTGTTTAAGCAATTTATTTAAAAATCTAATAAATTATGTTAAATTATTAGTTTCATTATTTGAGGTTTGACTTAACTGGAAGTTGAGGAATTTAATTAATATAACAAGATATTCTTAAATAGTTTATCACGACAGATTAAATAAATAATTAAATTATTCTAAAAACATAATTAATCACTCCTCGAATTTATCTCTTAAGTCCATGAATTTGAATAAAACTTAAATACATTTTTATTTTACCTAACTAAATTGAGTGCATATTTAGGTAAAATAATTTGAGTACTATATTAAAAATTAAATTGGAACCGCTTCAAATTCCTCACTTTTCACATAGAAATTTGGATTTTCAAAAAGATAAATGAATTTTCAAACAAATAGAGATTTTGAAATGATTTTAAAACAAAAAATAAATTAATTATCCATCAAATAGTTGAATTTTCAACCGAAAAAGATCAATTTTAAAACATATAGCTGAATTATGAACTAAAAAAGATTTGTTTATATTTTAAAATTAAAATTTAATTTAACTTTTACCCAAATAGTTCAGCAAGAAAGAAGATTTTTTAATTAAATAAATAAATTTTTAACGAAATATTTGAATTATCAAATCAAAGAGACAATTTTTCAACCCAATTTTCAAGTTTCAACCAAAAATGGAATACAAGAATCATTTTTACTAAAAAAGGCGATTATCATAGAAAAAAACTGAATTTTAAATTAAAAAGATAAACTATTAACAAACAAGAACTGAATGATTAAATTATCAGTTACAAAAATTCCCTTTCAACCAAAGCAACGAATTTTCAACTAAAATTATGAATCGTCAACTTAAATAATGAGTTTTAACTCGAATCATTAAATTTCCAATGAAAAGAATTATTTTCAGCCCAGAAGATCGATTTCTACCAAAAGTCAACAATTTCAACCATTAATAATTTTGTAATCAAATATTAAATAGTTATATTTACAGTAAAAAAATTAATGTTCAATAACAAAAAAACAAACCAAAAAATTTTTAACAAAATAGTTCCAGTTGAAACTGGAAAAATTACATTTTCAGTAAAAAAAACTGAATTTCAGTTAAAGAAAAAGCGAATTTTCAACAAAAAAAACTCTTTTCTCAACTATGGAGATGAATTTTTATTAAAACAATGAATCTTTAACAAAAAATATTAATTTTTAACAAAAGAGTAACTGTCAACTAAATAATTAAATATTTATTCAAAAGAGATTAATTGGAACGAAAAATGTATTACTTGAGATTTCAACCAAAAAAGATTTACACTTTAAAAAAAAATAATGGAATTCGACTAAAAAGAATATATTTTCCATAAAATACATGAATTTTCAACTAAAACCGATCCATTTTCAACTAGAAACAGAGTACTTGAACTCTCAGTCAAAAAATTGATTTAAAACAAAAAAACATCTTATTCAATTTAACATTGCAATTAAAAAAATTAACTACGCTCTTTAAAAAATTCCCTGTTTTTAAAAAAAATTCTCTGGTATCTCCAGGTTTTTCAAGGTATTAAGAAATTCCCTGACAATTCCAGGATTTCCAGGTAGGGCAGACACCCTGATTGACGTGGATAGACAAAGGATAGGATAAGATAGGGAAGAGCGTGTTGAAAAATACGGAAAGAAATTTAGATTAACCGAGAGATGGAAGAAGATGTGGATATATGGAGTATAGGATGGGATAGAGAAGAGGGTGTTGGAAAAGATAAACGTCAAATTATATTGAAAAACGGATAGAAAAAGATAGACTTTGATAGCTGTATCACATGATGAGAAAATTTAGATTAGCCGAGAAATAGCAAGATATTTATGAGGATAGATAAAGGATAAGATGAGATAGAGAGAATGTTATTAGTATAGATTGATGGGACTTTAGATTAATTGAGGGATAGAAAAAGATTGACTTGGATAGATTAAGGATTGGCTGAAGTAGGGATGCGGATACTAAAAAAAATATACGTGAATTTATCTTCAAAAAGAGATGGAAACAGATTGACGTGGATAGATGAAGGCTAGGATAAGAAAGAGAGGAGGGAAGGGTAGATCGGGGCACATTGTCACACGGGGCACGTTGTCACATTGACTTTATTTAAAAAATGTAATATCTAGAGAGCAGCACCAATTATTTCCAAAATATGTCTGTGTATGCCAACTCTTAGTAAGTTAAAAGTGTCGCGATTATATCAGCTTAGCTGATGGAAAAACAAGTTGAATATTTTCTTCTGGATTATGTTAAATTTTACTCTCCAAGTTTTTGTGAACTAGACATTAAACATATTTTTCAGAAATAGAGGAATTTTATATTATTATTATTATTATTATTACACCATTAAGCCGTTTCCCTTTCGGGGTAGGCGTGACTCACTCGGTAG
>JAAAKG020076900.1:0-16997 GCA_010014905.2 Druon quercuslanigerum | reverse complement strand
TCCAATATGTCGTGGCACAAAGCTCTCATCAGATCACTTGATTGCATTATATAAATGCGTCCGTGAATGATGATATAACGGGGCAGCCCCGTGCAAAAACTATTCTAAATATATGAAAATCTAACTCTAACCAAGAATGTCTTCGACATGTTGGACTGTAACCATCTTAAGCCTGTGACAACATTTTTTTTTATTTTTTTTTTTATAATAATATCAAGGTCAAGTGAAGGTCAAAATGATTAAAAACCCATTAAATAGACGTCAAACACTACTTTAAGACGTTGTTAGGATTAATAAATCCGAATCCGGGGTTATTTTTACCCCATCAGGTCGGGATGAAGGTCATATTAAAGTCAAAATTGAGAAAACCATAAACGACCAACACCCAAAAAATGTCTAAGAGTGTAGTTTTTCTTCGATCGATTGGTTTTCTGCGATCCAATGATTTTCTTAATTTTGACCTTCACTTGACCTTTTCTGACTTGATAGGGTCAAACTGAACCCAGGTTTGCATTCAACGATTCCAAAAGCGTCTGAGAGTAGAGGTTTTCTTCGATCCATTGGCCTTCTCCGCTCTGTTATCAATGTCATGGTTTGAAAAGTGTTTTCTATCAACCTCGTACACAATTCCTATATTCAATCAAAAACCGCCAAAGGTTATCTTTCAAAAATTGTTTTCCCTTTTTCTAAAAACAGATTCTATTTTCAACAATCTCTAGAAACTCCGTTAGAGAATTAAACGAGCAAAGATAGAAACTTTAGGCGAAAATGCACCCTCGCCTCGCACAGCAAACTCCACCCATAGAATGCCGTCAGGCCCATAACACTCATGACTATGACGCTAAACGGCGTAATGTGACAATTTCGTTAAGCGTGGGTATGTACCCACGTTTCTACCGCAAATTCGCGTAATGCGATGGTGTGCTGCTCGAGGGCCATTAAGCGATCTTTCCGCGACAATTACTGTCAGTGAAGACATTGCAGCCTTCCTGAGAACGAGCGACTCAGAATTCCTCCAATCAGCACTCGTTTCTATATCAGAAATGTCAGAAGCGGGATTGGTGTTTAAAATGATATATTACAATTTTTTACCCTCCTTGTAAAATAGGGTGGTCCAAAAATGCATTGCAAACTTTTTTTGCATGCTAAAGGGCAACGATTCCCCTATTTTATTCCAAATCCGAAAAAACCAATTCCCTAATTTTTTTTCTCTGATTTTAGCAGGTGCCGGTTTTGACTTGAAATTTGTCAGCTAAAATGCATAGGCAAAAATCACTTTTTTGAGTTTTTAGAATAATTTTTTAGGGTTTGAAAAAATGTGACGGGAAAGTATGGTGGCATGTAGAGAATTATCCAACGAAGAATTTCATGTATATCAAACATATCTTTCTTTTTAGAAAATTTGTTTTTTTTCCTTAAAATTATTACTATTAGTCTAGTGCAATTTTTATGGACATTGGATCATATATTTTTTATTTTTTAAACAAATAGAATTTGTTAAAATAATGTTTTTTTTCAAAAATTAGTTTTTTTCATTAAAATTTATTACTATTGTTCTAGTGGAATATTTATTAAGATTAGTACATTAATTTTCAATTGCATAAACAAATTAAATTTGTTGTTTTTATGTTTTTAAAGTTTTTTTATAAGAATTATTACTATTTGCCTAGACATTGGTTAGTTATTTTTAATTATTTAAACAAATCCCAATAGTACAAAAAATGTGTTTTTTTTTAAATTCGTTGAACTGGCCAGTTAATAAACCAATATTGATAAATATTCCACTAAACCAATAGTAACAATTTTCAGGGGAAAAACGAATTCTCAAAAAAAAAATATTTTTACAAATTCCATTTGTTTAAAAAATAAAAAATTAAGGGACCAATGTTATTAAATATTTCACTAGACTAATAGTAATGATTTTAAGGGAAAAAAAAACAAATTTTCGAGAAAAAAATATTTAAACAGATCCTGTTTGTTTAAATAATTAAAACCTGATTCAATAATGATTATAAATATTCCACTAGAACAATATTATTAATTTCAAGAACAAAAAGACCAGAATACAGTGCTCAGAAGGTCGATTTCATGAAGAATTGATATTTTTGGTTTTAAGGGTAGTTTTCAGGTACTCGTGGTGGTGGGTTAGGGGTGTCAGACCCATATGTCTGATGCATGAAATTCTTTATTGGATAATTCCCTACAAGCCCCTATACTTTCCCGTCACATTTTTTCAACCCCTCAAAAATTATTCCAAAAACTCAAAAAAGTGATTTTTGCCCATGCATTTTACATGGGAAACTTCAAGTCAAAACCGGCACCTGTTAAAATAAAAAAAATAAAAATTACGGAATTTATTTATTTTTTCGGATTTGGAATTAAATGGGGGAATCGTAGCCCTCTAAAAAAGAAGAGTTTTAGAGCCATCCTATTGTAAAGTCATAACAATAAAAAAACTAGCCTGAAAGCGATTTATCTTGCTTAGTTTAGAAATTCTACCAGTTGGTTGGATATTTAATTATTTTCTTAAAAATGCAACTTTTTCGGCCCAAGCTAAAGCTCTTGTTTTACTTTTATGTTTCAATTTAATTTTTATTAAAAAAACTAATTTTCACTTGAACCACCACATAGTAGAACGAGATATAAAATATTTCTTGTGGAGTGGGGAGGCCCCGAACATCATTCAAATCCAAGCAACTGAGGACACCCTCTACTCCTGAAGAAATATTCTATATCCCATTCTACGATGCGGCGGTTCAATTGAAAATTAGTTTTCTAAATAAAAATTAAACTACTTCATTTTTGGTGAAAAACATATGCCTTTTAGTCAAAAATTCAAATACAGTCGAATCTGGATATAGTGTTTCTGGATTTAGCGTTTCCGAGAAACAAGAGAGAGAGACAAAACAGGAGAGAGACAGAATAAATCCGAGATTCTAGATTTAATGAGACGATGAATCCCAAATTTGACATTGAATCCATGTTTGACTGTATTTAATTCAACATTCGTTTTTTCTAGTCAATAATTAAACAATTTTTTTTAAATTTAACCATTTACATAAAAATTCATTTTTCTTGTTGGCTGCGAATTATTTTGTTTTTTCATTCAAAATGACATTCCTAATATTATCTAGTTCAAAAATCAACTTTTTGGTTATATAAAAATTTTAGGAAAAAAAATTATACTCAACTTGTTGAAGTCTTCTTGCTTGAAAATTCATCTCGATGGTGACAATTTTAAATTTTCGGTCGACGAAAATGTAACTATATGGTTAAAAAATATTATTCTTTGTTAACAGTTTAACGACTTGGTTTATAGTTGAACAGCTTTATTAAAAATTCTATTTTTCATTCATATCTTTGGCTAAAAATTTAAGTATTTACTGTTTATTTCGGGAACCCCCCTATAAGTCGAAGGTCAGAACCAAAACAGTGCTTAACTCGGGGTTTCAGTGTATTTTGTACAAAAATCCTTTTCCTAATTCAACTGGTTCAAAATTGTTTTTTTGTTTGCTAAAAATTAATTTTTTAAACTGCAAATTAAATGATTTTATTTTCTGATAGAAACGTATCTTTTCCGTCAAAAGATCAACTATTTGTTTGAAAATGTATCTTTCTTGACTAAAAACAATTTTTTCCATTGAAAATTCATGATTGCCAGCTTAAAAGTTAACTGTCATAAAACAACTTTGACCTTTTAGCTTTTAACCTTAATTCTTATGTTTAAAAAATCGTATTTGTTAGCATAAAATAATTTTTTTTGAAAGATTATCTATCTGGTTAAAAATTTGTCTTTTGGTAGAAAATTAATCTTCTTTGCTAGAAATTTTGAGCAAACTTATCCTTCAAAATATCAAAGTAGTTCTCACCCTAGCGCAAATTGAAAAATAATGCGCTTAAAACTTGTCTGTTTGGCCACAATTTACTTCCAGGTATTGTATGGGAGTTAATCCGAGAGAGTGATAGCTTCTTGAATCATGGACCTAGAAGAACATATGTTCACTGCTGGGGTAATCAATATAATGATTGGACACGGCGAACATTGATTAGCATATAGGTCAATGATTGTGGAATTGACCACTGGCATGTGGTCAAATACAGTTAATGGCGATATCAGATTATATAATAAATATATTATATTATAAAATTATTTATTATATAATTAGCCCGTGCTAAAAACGGTTTTTTACATAATTTCTACTCATTATTGGTAGGACAAAGAGATACACAATTATATACACAGTTTACAAAGAGTTAAAAATATTTTGAATGAATGTTTGCAATGATATTAGTCATATGCTTTTCAGATATTTTGGCCAATCAATATGTTTTCCCACATAATAATTCCACATAATAACATAGATAGATAGATTAAAAGTTATATGTGCTTTATGGAAGCTCCTTAAAGTTTTAAGCTCTCCTCTGCTAGTATATTTTACTGGAATATTTAGAGTAATAATCTTATAATAAATTTAGTGTTAATTTTGAGATAATCGCAATTAATTTTTGCACTTAGATCAATTTCGTCTTGTGGCAGAAGGATGCTTCTTCATACAAAAGGAATTTCTTCTTAAATTTAATGTTAAAAGTAATTTCATTTGCCCCAAAAAGAATATTTTTGACGTAAACATTATCTTTTTAAGACAAAATTCACCTAAGCCTGCATTCAAGTCATGTTATTTGTATAATTAAGATATTTAAGTGGTTCAAAACAAAACAAGCCAGAGAAAGATGTTTTTGTTTCAATTAAGACAACTTTTTCTCGAGTGTAATAATTAAGTAGCCCTCTTATAATTTTAACATTTTGATCATTTTCCTTTTATATGGTCACATAATTCCTAGGACATATGTTTTCAAAGCCAAAGTGGCTTAGCCACTTGTCGATTATTGTAATTGTTAATAAAGGAAATTAAAAATTGTAACGAAAATGTCAGAAAATTGAAATTAACCACTTCCTACCTGAATATTAATTCGACGACAAATATTTTGGAAACAAAATGCGAGTATTCGGTGAGACCGAACGTTTTGTAACTTTTAAGCATCTAATAAAAGTGAAAGGCTTACCAAATTTAACGCTGATATAGACAACAAAAATCTGTTCAAGAAATGAAGTGTCGTTTTTCTCCGAAAGATTTCATAATAATAATTTTTTCATAGGATGCGTAGTTTTTGATTTATTAGTATGAAACAATGTGAAAAATAAAAAAATGAAATTTTTGGACAAACGACTCAAGGTACGAAAAAAAATTAAAGGACAAAACTTGTTCTTCCAAAAAGGATCTACAAATTTTTTACTAACTATTTTTAGATAAAATGCGTAAATCTTCTTTTATTCATTAAAAATAAGATTAAAAATAAAAAAATAATTTTTTGATAAAACGACACGAGAGACGAAAAGAAATGAAAGGACAACAGTTGTGAAACCAAGAAATATCTGAAAATTTATTATAAACTCTTGTTGTAAAAATATATTAGGAATAAATAATTACCTTACAGTAACATTTTATTTAACAACATTTTATTTAAAAAAATTTTTGCCAAAATTATATCTACAAATTTGCTTAGAACCACTCTACGTTATGATGCGTATTTAAAATTCAAATCGTTCTAATTAACATTGAAAGTAAACAAATTAAATTTATAGAAAACGACACAAGTTGCCATACAATGTTGGATAAAAAAAATTGTTATAGGATGCATACTTTTTTGATTATAAAAAAGAAGACAATTATATTAAGTATGTTTCATTACCAATGCATATGGTGAATATGAAATGATTGAAATGATACATTTTTCAGGGTAACTGAGAATAAAATTTAATTAAAAATAAGAAACAAATGTTAAATTAATCATGACAAAGGAAATTCGTATTTTATTTTGCAATATCTGATTGAGCAATCCTAGGCCGAGGTACAAAAATAAATGTACTATACATTTGATAAAATAGTGTTGAAAATAATGTTGAAAAGTTCTCATTTTCTACAAAATCGAGTGCGTTTCTTATTTCATATAATCATTACATGCCGAGAAATTAGTCCTCAACCAAAGGGTAACTTTGATCAAGCATATCTTTAATATGATAAATGTTTCTTAAAATTTGACAAATATTTCAAAATTTCGAAATATCAAATTCTTTGCTAATTACAGTTCGCTGTCCACAAAACCTTATCTTGGACAGAAATAATGATAGGGAGTTGTTTTATGGCCTAAAATGTGCAAATTTTTAACTTGATTGAATTACTCTTTTTTTAGTAGGCACCGTAGAAAAAGTGTATCAAGTCAGAAACGAACAATCTTGCAAAAGGTATCAAGTTAAAAATCATCGAATTTGCAACGACTATTAGTGCCATTTTCCCTGAACAATTTTCTATTTGAGGTGCAATGAAAGGATCTATTTGAAAAAGCAATCTTTTACAAAAATTTAATATTTATGTTTCTTTAAAAACTTTCAACTACTTCACAGATTTTTCTAACCTTTTAAATTTATTTTTTAGAATATTAAATTTCACATCTTTTTTTCTGATTTTCTTATAAAACGTTTAAAATTCGCAACGAAACTATTAACGCGAATTTTGTTCAAATTCAAAGGAATACTGATTTAGTTACCCAAGGTTGAAGTATTAATAAATTGACATTTTGTTTTAAAGTTGGGTCTATGGATGCAGAATTTTATCAATGTTTGGGTAAAATTGATCTTTGTCAGTTTAGAATTAAATTATTTTGTTGAAAATGTTCATTTCTTGACAGACAATAAAGGTTCTTGATGAAAATTCTTCTTTCATGGGTGTATGTATCTTGCAAGTTTTTCTTTTTCGATTGAAAATTCATCTCTTTTGGCTGAAAATGAACTTTCTTTTCGAAAATTCAACAGTTGGATACAAAATTTAACTCTTTATTTAAAAAGCACCTTTTTAGCGTGAAGATTAAACTATTTGCCTGAAAAAGCAACCACTACATTTTAAACCATGTGCGCCCTTTTTTCGACAAAATATTTGAATCCTCATCAAAGAAAGACTTTTTAGTTAATAAAGGGACAACATTTCATCCAAAATATAAAATTAAATGCAAAAAGATCATATTTAAATTAAGAAGATATTTTTTTCTGAAAAATGGAATTTTTAACCAAATACATATATTTGTAGCCAAATAGTACATTTTTAACTTATAGTTTAATGTTCAAACAAAAAAGATCGAATTATGGCCAAAAGTGAAACAGTTAAATTTTCATTTAAAAAAATTAATATAAAGAAATAAATTTTCTACGAAACTATTGAATTTTTAAGACAAAAATGAGAATTTTCCATACGAAACACAGTGGATTTTTCGACCCGAAAATATGAAATTTCAATTAAAAATTCATTTTCCATCAAATAATTATAGCTTAAGTTAAAAAAAACTATTTCTTAACTCTAAAAGAAATTTTTAATAAAGTACATACATTTTTAACAAAAGAGTTAAGTTTTCCACCCAAAAATGTAAAGCTTCAACAAAAAAGTTCATGTTTAATCAAATGTTTATAGTATACGTAAATTTTTTTTTACTTTTCTACGAGAAAAACGAATTTTCTACAAACTACATTAATTTTTAACCAAGTAGTTGAATTTTCAAACGAAAAAAATCAATATTAATTCAAAAAGTGTAATAGTTAGATTTCATCTTGAAAAAAACAATTTTAAATTAAGAAAACGAATCTTCTGCAAAATACTTAAATTTTCTACCTATTTGAATTTGCTAAATAAGTGTTAGATTTCCAAGACAAATCGGCGAATTTTCTATACTAAACAGTTAATTATAAACCCGATAATATAAAATTTTAACAGAAAAGTTCATATTCAAAGAAGTGATAAAATTTTCAGTTAAAAACATTAATTTTTGTCCCAGGAAGCAGTAGCTTTAACAAAGAAGTTACATTTTTAAACGTGGGTTAGTTTTTTACTAAAACAATGAATATTCCACATCAACAAATAACTTTTTAAGAAATTAGTTTAACTTTCAACCAAATGTTTTAATTGAAAACCAAAACAAATTAATTTTTAACCACACGGTTGCATTTTTAACCAGAAAATTTAATTTTTTACTAAAATGCATCATTCTTTACAAAATAATTGAATTTTTAAACAAATAGATAGAATTTTAGTTAACAAAAATCACTTCTTAACCGAAAACGGAATAGTTAAATTTAATTGTACACCAATACTTTTTAAATTAGAAAGCGAATATTTTATGAAACTGATAAATGTTGTACCAAATTGTTGAATTTTCGATCTGAAAAGACGAATGTTTAATAAAATAACAGGTTAATTGTCAACTCAAAAATATTGATTTTGAACAACAATATTAATTTTAAAACAAACAGTTGAATTTCTAAATAAATATATGAATCTTCAACCAAAAAATGACTTTTCTAATCAAGCAGTTCAGCTTTCTAAGTAAGGCGTTGAATTTTTAACCTAACCGGATAAAATTTTAACAAAAATTGTACACCAGGTTAAAAAACTACATTCTAGAATTGAGAAAATGACCTTTTTGGACAAATAACACGAGCTATGAAAAAAGCAAAACAACAGTTGTTGACGCAAAAAAAAGAGCTACGTTGTTATCAATTATTTTTTGATATGATGAGTATTTTTTGTTTTATTTAAGAAAAATAACATGGGAAAAAAATTAAATATTTGGACAAACGACAAAAACTACAGAAAAAATATTCGACAAAAGTTGTTTTCTCAAAAAGAAATACAAATTTGTTAATAAGTATTTATTATATAGAATATTTATTGACAAAACGCTTTGTTTCAGTTCTTAATCGCAAAAAACAGAAAATTAAATTTTTGGACAAACGACGCAAGCTATTTAAAAATGAATGAACAAAACTTACACATCTAGAAAAGTGCTGTAAATTTGTCATTAGTAATTTTTTGACAGGACGCGTAGTTTTTGTTTGAATAAAAAAAAACATTAAAAATAAAAAAATTAAATTTTTTGATAAACGACACAAGGTACAAAAAAATTAATAAGACAAAAGTTCTTTACTAAAAAAAGATCGAAAAATATAATAATAATTTTTAGGTAGGACAAGTAGATTTTCTTACATTCGTAAAAAATAAGTTTAAAAATAAAAATTTTTTGGAACACGAGACGGGCGACAATAAAAAATAAGAATACAATACATTTCATATAAAACAGTTGAATATAATGTAGAAAAGTTTATATCTTGGACAAAATCGGGTGCAAAGCACGAGACACGTGATGAGAATATGCGTTTGTTCAAACTTTAAGAAAAGAGAATTCACAATCACCAAATTACAGTTGTCGGTGCTTTGACCTTTAATTTGAAACGGTCTGTGCACAAATGTGGGGGAAATACGAAAACCGAACGTGAAG
Source organism: Druon quercuslanigerum (assembly GCA_010014905.2). Classification (NCBI taxonomy): domain Eukaryota; kingdom Metazoa; phylum Arthropoda; class Insecta; order Hymenoptera; family Cynipidae; genus Druon; species Druon quercuslanigerum. The sequence continues at coordinate 7,616 of JAAAKG020076900.1, read as the reverse complement.
CGCAAGATAAATATATTATCGAGCGTCAAGCGCGCTAATCAACAGTCGGGCGCCGTAAGACGTTCTCAAACTTGCGCGCGCAGCAAGCCGCGTGCCCGGCTCTCACTGAGAATGTGTCCGCACGGCGCGGCGGGCACAGTTTTTGCCACGCAAAAGTGCCAAAAATTTGTATTCATCTTGCGTAATTATAAACATTTATATTGCTGTAATTTCCCCAATATTATCAAGCACATGAAACTTTTAAAAAATATTTAAAGCGATTCAGAGTCTGAAAACAGGATAATAAAAAAATGTTCAACGAAATTTGATTATAACAAAGATTTGTCCTAACCTTTATAAATATTTTGTAAATAAATATCGTTACTGCATTAATACAAAGCAATTTTACCAAAAATAAGAAGTTTGTACCGTAAATAACCCTATTTGCCAATTTCTTTGTTAAATTTGTTTGTAATAATTAAATGGATTATGTTTATTATACTTAAGTTCTGAAATTCGACATGCATTTATCTTCGACTTGTTGAAGTTTTTTCATGCTTTGGTTTAAAAGATTATAAATAAAAAAAGAAGAAAAAAATATCGAGGTGAAGTTTTTTAAGCCTTTAATCTGCTGTCCAGCATAAAACCCTAGTAAGTGACATTTGCCATAGAGACTATTTTCCGATACATGCGCATGAGAAAATAACCTCTATGGCAAGAGTCAATTGCCAGGGTTTTCCGTTGGACAAAAGTAATGCAGCTCTTTAATTTTAGAGAAAAAAATGAAGATCGGAAAGAACAAGATCAACGTCCACTAACTAAACAAAAATTAATTGCAGACAAAGTAAATATCACATGAAATCGTCATCGAGATCGTCATGCAATGTTTTCGTTATTTGAGAGCGTGCCCCTCAAGAAGGTGTATGGGGGAAGGGGGTAGACCACGCATATGCAAAAAAAAATTGCTTTCTACGAGGATAATTTGATGTAATATGATCTAAAGCGAGAGTACTCTGGATCATCTTGATGGCGTGATCCCTGCTCCAGCGAGGATGTGGCAACAACGGGGAACGTGATCTTGTGGCCGTGGGAGCACTGGCCACGAGAAGAAGGAGGCTGAAGCTAAACACCTGAGAGGAGCAGAGAGTGAGCGTGGTTCTGAAACCCTGAAACCAGTGCGTGAGTTACTCAGGTATTTTCGAGTCTTAATTTCTTCCGCGTTCATGGCTTAAATATCAAACGTATCATTTACCGGCCGAATCGCTCTACATTCTACAAATTCGGCGTGAGTCACTCTTTGTTGACACTATACAATTTGTTGTGATTCGCTACTCAAATGTTATAGAAATTTGCTCTAACGCTTCATTGCGTCATTTGCTCCGAAAAGTTATTCTTCAGTCCTGTCTGAACAATCGAGCAGTGAATGCAGGTGTATTTATCGATCGACAGTCGCACGAAAATTGATGGACTGATATTTACGGGAAAAGACTATCAATTTTCTTTTTTAAAGAATAATTTTGTGTGGTTTCTTGTGTGTAAAGTGTTTTGTGAAGGTTCGCATGAGATTGTTAATTGTTTACTGAAAAGTGCGAAAACTGGTGAAGATTAGACAATTTAGTGTCCTGGAATAAGAGGTTTTGTGAAGTTATAATAAATGAATTGAAGGTAACTATTTTCTTTTAAATCTATATCTTTGCATGCAAGTTATTTGTATTTATGTTTATATTACTCTTTATTTTATATCGAGATTTTGTTACCTCTGATACAAATTATTTAAATTGTAGCAAATTGTAGTCTCTTTCATCACAAGAAAAATGAAACAATTTTCTTTGACAATATCAAATTTTTTGTGACATAACTCCGGAAATAATTTCTATATAACCAAACTGATACACTTGCAAGTAGAAGAAAATATATGTTTATTTCAAGTTATTAAACTTTCAAATATTTTGTTAATTGCTCTTTTAATTTTTGGTTTAAAATTAACTTTTTAATAGTAGATTGAGCTATTACAGTTTTGGTTGAAAAATTGATCTTTTTCAGTTAAAAATTCAACGATTTTGACTGAAAATTCATGTATTTTGTTGAAAGTTGAAAGCCCAACTGTTTGGTTGAATATTGAACTCTATTTTTAAAAACTCATTTTGTCGTTGTTAATTCAGCATTTATGTTAAAATTTCATCGCTCTAGTTCTGCATTTACCTATTTTGTTCAAAATTCGTTTTTTGTGCGTAAGATTTACATGTTTTCCATTTCAAATGAAAATCCTGTTTGGTTGAAATATCAACTATTACATGGTTAAGAATTCATTATTTTGGCCTAAAAAATAAAATTATTTGGTTTAAATTTGAACTGCTTTGCAAAAAAAATCATTTTTTTTTTAAAGATTTATCATTTCGGTTAAAAATTCAACTATTCGGTTGTAAAATGACTGCTTTTATTGAAAATTCATATTTTGGACAGAAAATTAAAATGTTTGTAGCAATTTTTTGTTTTAAAATTTTAACATTTTGGTATAAAGTATAACTATTTTGTTGAGAATTAACTTTTTTGTTGAAAAATCATATATTTGGTTGAAAATTCAAAAAGTTGGTGGAAACTTAAAGCACTATGCTAAAATTGATTGTTGATAATTCATCTATTTTATTGAATATTCATTTCATTTTTGGTTAAAAATTACTATATATCACGTAAAACTGATATTGAACTATTTCATTTTTGGTGAAAATTGATCTTTGTATGTTAAAAATTCAACTATTTGGTCGAGAAATCATGTATTCTGTTTAAAGTTAGTCTTCTTTGCCATTAAATTAATGTGGTTCATAAAAAATCAAATTTTCGTTAGAAATCCAACTATTTGGTTGAATAGAGTTCACTATTTATAAAAATTGATTTTTTCGTTGTTAATTCCGCATTTATGTTAAAATTTCATCGCTCTAGTTCTGCATTTACCTATTTTGTTTATATTCGTTTTGTTGTGGTTGGATTTAAATGTTTTCCATTTCAAATAAAAATCCTTTTTGGTTGAAATATAAACTATAACTTGGTTAAGAATTCATATTTTTTGGCTAAAAAATCAATTGTTTGGTTTAAATTTGAACTACTTTACAAAAAATTCATTTTTTCGTAAAAGAATTATCATTTTGGTTATAAATTCAACTAACTGGTTGTAAACTAACTTTTTTTTATTGAAAAATCATATTTTATTACAGAAAATTCAACTGTTTGTATCAATTTTTTGTTTTAAAAATTCAACATTTTTGTAGAAAATAAAACTATTTTTTTGACAATTCACTTTTGTTGAAAAATCATATATTTGGTTGAAAATTCAACAAGTTGGTAGGAAGTTAAAGTACTATGCTAAAATTGATTGTTGATAATTCATCTATTTTATTGAATATTCATTTCATTTTTGGTTAAAAATTACTATATATCACGTAAAACTGATATTGAACTATTTCATTTTTGGTGAAAATTGATCTTTGTATGTTAAAAATTCAACTATTTGGTCGAGAAATCATGTATTCTGTTTAAAGTTAGTCTTCTTTGCCATTAAATTAATGTGGTTCATAAAAAATCAAATTTTCGTTAGAAATCCAACTATTTGGTTGAATGTTGAACTCTATTTTTATAAATTCATTTTTTCGTTGTCAATTCAGCATTTATGTTATAATTTCATCGCTCTAGTTCTGCATTTACCTATTTTGTTTATGTTCGTTTTTTTTGTTGGATTTAAATGTTTTCCATTTCAAATAAAAATCCTTTTTGGTTGAAATATCAACTATTACTTGGTTAAGAATTCATATTTTTTGGCTTAAAAATCAATTGTTTGGTTTAAATTTGAACTACTTTACAAAAAATTCATTTTTTGTAAAATATTTATCATTTTGGTTCAAAATTCAACTATTTGGTTGTAAACTAACTTTTTTTTATTGAAAATTCATATTTTATTATAGAAAATTCAACAGTTTGTATCCATTTGTTGTTTTAAGAATTCAACATTTTTGTAGAAAATAAAACTATTTTGTTGAGAATTAATTTTTTGTTGAAAAATCATATATTTGGTTGAAAATTTAAACACTTGGTGGAAAGTTAAAGTACTGGGCTAAATTTAATTTTTAGAAATTCCTCTTTTTTATTTAATATTTATTTCATTTTTTGTTGAAAATTACTTTAACAGGTAGAACAGAAATTGAACTATTTAATTTTTTGTGAAAATTGATCTTTTTTAGTTGAAAATTCAACTATTTGGTCGAGAAATCATGTATTTTGTTTAAAGTTACTCTTCTTTGCTATTAAATTAATGTGATTGATAAAAAATCAACTTTTGGTTAAAAATTCAACTATTTGGTTCAATTTTAAACTCTCTTTTTAGAAATTCATTTTTTTTATATTCATAATATAAGCTGAAAATTCATCCCTGCAGTTATGGATTTGTCTATTTTGGTTAAAAAGTCAACAACTTTGTTTCAATTTGAAGTACTTTTTAAGAAATACGTTTTTTGGGAAGGTTCATCATTTTAGTTGAAAGTCCAACTATTTTATTGAAAATTTATATCATATTCGTATTTCATATTTTCATCAAATTCATATTTTTGACCCGGTCGGTTTAAAAATTTCACTATTTTGTTTGAAATTCGTTTTTTGTGAGTAAAAATTAAACATTTCATTTGAAAATTTAACTGTTTCTTTTTTTGAAGAAAGTTCATCCTTTATAAGATTATAAGTTGAAAATTCAACTACTATTTGTTAGCAAATCCATCTTCTTTGATGAAAATTCGCCTTTTCGGGTAGACAGTTAATCTTGTTTGTTGAAAGTCCATGTTTTTGGTTGAGGAATTAACTATATTTAAAAAAATTCATATTTGGTTGAATGTTCATGTATTTTTTTGAAAAATCGTCATTTATTAGAAAAGTAGTCTTATTATTTGAAATCTCGTCTTTTTAGGTTGGAAATTTAATTATGTAGTTAAAAATTAAACTATTTTGTTAAAAGTTCAGTTATTTTGTTTAAAGGTCAACTATATAGTTGAAATCATTTTTATGGCTTAAATACAACTGTTTTGTTAAAAATTCGCCCTTTGGGATTGTAAATTTATATTTTATTATAAGAAAGTCATCTGTGTTGGTTAATAGTTCATATGTCTTTGTTTAAAAGTAATTTTTTTGTTGAAAATTCAACTGTCTTCGAAAAAATTCGTCTTTTTGGTTTTGAAAATTTATCTGTTTGGTTAAAGTTTCAAATATTTTCATGAAAACTTGTCTCCTTTACTTCCAAGCTCATCTGTTTGGTTGAAAATTGAACTATTCCATTTTCAACAATTTGGCTGAAAATTCAGTTATTTTGTTAAACCTACAGTACATTTATGATGTTACATTTTATAGTGAATTAGCCGAGATTGTTTTATTTTTCTTAATTTTGAGGCTTTTTAGGTAGGAAGAAAAACATTTTTAATGCATTATTGCTATTAATTTATAAATTCACTTTCCACCAATTTTTTTCTGTAACTTGGATCTCATAAAAAAATTGTTTGACGTTCCAATAAGAAGTATTACGCTTCCAGTGCAGTGTTTATGACTTCCAGAAGAAAGTTTTACTCCTATTAGAACTAAGAATGAAGAACTTTTTTTCGGTTGGTTGTTAGAAAATGTCGATTTCCTTGTTTAAATGTTTATGGGGTGTTAAGAAAAAACGTCAAAATTGTGAATTTCGGATAGACTTGAAAGATTTTACGAAGACTTCAATGCTTTCCCAAAGATTTTCCAAATATTTTAATGATTTCCCAAAAAACTCGCAAAGATTTAAAGAATTTCAAAAAAATTTCATATTACGCATATTTTACAAAGATTTCAATGATTTTCTAAGCATTTCACAAATATTTTAAATATTTTGCAAAGATTTCGGATTGTTTCAAGAGATTTCACAAAGAAGGTTTTAATGGATTCCCAAAAATTTCCAAGATTTCGAAAAGATTTCGAATATTTCACAAAGGTTTTAAATATTTTGCAAATATTTCACAAAGATTTCGGATAGATTAAAAAATTTTACACAGGTTTACCCGGTATCCCAAAGATTTCAATAATTTCACAAATGTTTCAGATATATTGCGAAGATTCCAAAAGATTTCAATGATTTCACGAATGTAATTTAATATTTTTAATATTTTACAACGATATAAATGATTTTCCAAAGATTTCAAATAGTTCGCAAAGATTTTGGATAGATATAAAAGATTTCACAAAGATTTTAATTATTTTCCAAAGATTTTTATAAGTTCAAAAATATAATAAAATATTTGAAATGTTTCGCAAAGATTTCCAAAGACTTTACAAAGATTGCAATGATTACCCGAAGGTTTCACAAAAATTTCACAAAGATTTTAATGATTTTCCAAAGAATTCGCAAAGATTTAAAGAATTTCAAAAAAATTTCAGGAATATTACGTATATTTCACAAAGATTTCAATGATCTTCTAAGCATTTTACAAAAATTTTTAATATTTTGCAAAGATTTTGGATAGATTTAAAAGATTTCACAAAGATATTTAAATATATTTCAAATATATTTGAAATTTTTCGCAAAGATTTCCCAAGATTTTATAAAGGCTGCAATGATTACCCGAACATTTCACAAAGATTTTTATTATTTTCCAAAGATTTTTATAATTTCAAAAATATAATAAAATATTTGAAATGTTTCTCAAAGATTTCCCAAGATTTTACAGGGATTGCAATAATTACCCGAAGGTTTCACAAAGATTTCCCAAAGATTTTAATGATTTTCCAAAGAATTCGCAAAGATTTAAAGATTTTCAAAAAATTTCAGAAATATTACGCATATTTCACAAAGATTTCAATGATCTTCTAAGCATTTCACAAAGATTTAAAATATTTTGCAAAGATTTTGGATAGATTTAAAAGATTTCACAAAGATTTTAATTATTTTCAAAATATTTCAATAATTTCAAAAATATGATAAAATATTTGAAATTTTTCGCAAAGATTTCCAAAGATTTTACAAAGATTGCAATTATTACCCAAAGATATCACAACAATTTTAAAGGTTTTGCGAATATTTCGGATAGATTAAAAAAATTCGATGGACTTCAATGATTTCTCAAAGATTTCAACAATTTCACAAATATTTTTAAATATTTCAAAAATATTTCAAATATTAGATAAATATTTCAATGACTTTTTAAAGATTTTGAAGATCTTACGAATATTTTTAAGATTTCAAATATTTCACCAAATATCAATGCCGTCCCGAAGATTTCAAGGATTTTCCAGAAATTTTTAATATTTGGCAAAGATTTCGGATAGATTAAGAAGATTTCACAAAGCAATCAATTATTTCACAAACATTTCAGGTGATTTTTGGAAAAATTTTAACGATCTTATGAATTTTATTATTCGATTTTAGAGGGATGCAAATCAATGCTTTGCCCCTTCCTAAGCGATTTCTGAGGAGTAAATTTCTCCCTGTGCCTTATATGGCTCCGCCGCCTCTAGTTTGTGGAGAAATTATTATTATAAAAAAAAAAAAAAATGTTGTCACAGGCTTAAGATGGTTACAGTCTAACGTGTCGAAGACATTTTTGGTTAGAGTTGGATTTTCATATATTTAGAATAGTTTT